>DVZL01004874.1:0-12526 GCA_018236625.1 Lasaia peninsularis
CCAGGCAACTATTGTTATTAATAAAAATATCTTAGCAACAAAACTCTAGTAAGCCGTAAGGTTATTGAAAACGACCATAAAAATAAATTTCCTGAAAAATAACCTAGCTAGATCAATTTATCGCCTCTTTCGCCACCATTTATGAAGTTAAAATTACACGGTCGGAAAATCGGGCGCCTTAAAACGCAGGAAACCCGGGTTTAAATCTCGCTCCGATTGTTTCTTTAATTTTTTTTTTTCTCTTTTTATATTACTCATATAAGTCAGTAATTTAGATAATTTTAAGTAAACATTATTCCAAATTAACATAATTTATTAAAAAGAACACCGAGGAAAGCTCAGTCACCCAGGTACTAAGTATAACACTGGACAATGGAGAGCCATTGCATTTAAAAAAAAACTTGAAAAAAATTAAGTTTCATTAAATTGTAGATACAAATTTCTTGTCTATTAATAGCAAATTAGAAAACAATTAATATCAAAACCAATATGTCATAAAGTCAAGTATTAGCATCCCGTTGATGAGACACACAAAAATAGCCATACAAAAATTACTAGGTCAGCCGATACTCTAATTCACATTAAATCACTGTAATGGAAATGGGGTGGTCAGGCAGCGCCCCCTCACGACAATATTAGACACTAGCTGTGCCCGCGACTTCGTCTGCGTTTTTTCTTCCATTCCGTTCTTTTTTATATTAACTGTCTGAAAGTCCCGTCAAAATTGGTGAAACCGTTTCTGAGATTAGCGGGTACAAAAAGACAGAAAAAAATGTTGTTTTGGTATATGTACCTTGTAAATATACATAATATGCATTTCATAAAAACTGTAATTTTAATATTACACACAGACACTCCAATTTTATTTATATGTATAGAATACTACTTCACCGGGGGGTCACAGGGAAAGAGGAACAAGAGGGGGTTTCATAGCGGGGTTACGAACACCGCACGTAAAAATCAAAATTTGATAGTATTTTAGGGCTCCGTATTCGAAGAGTAAAAACAAAACCTTATTATGAAGACTCCGCTTTCTGTCCGTCTGTCACTAGACTGTATCTCCTGAAACGTCATAGACAGTTGAAATTCACATACGTGTTGTATTCCTGTTGCCACTATAACAACAAATACTAAAATAAATGCTTAAAAATTTCATTGTATGGGAGCCCCATACAATGAACTACCAGACCCAACCAATAAACGTCGCTATCTATATTTAAAAAGGCGTCAGCTCTCGATGTACTTTTAAATATTGTAACTATTCAGAGAATTTATCGGGTAACCAAATAAGTAATTTATTATTTATTTATTTAACACAATCTTAACATTTTGAATCTTAAAATAAAAGATGCAACATAAACTGTTAAGATTTTTTCCGCTCACCACCGAATTACTGTTGACAATAATAAACTCTAATAACATGAATTACAGTTAAAAATATTATAAGATTTGAATGTTACTTATACTAGTACCTAACACAACAGCACTTTAAACTGGTTTAGGTGCATATACATATTATACAAATTGATCTTAAAGTAACAAATTCACTATTTTTTTATGGAATAAAACAGCAAACAAGCACACGACTCTCCTGATGGTAAGAGACATCCGCGGCCTATAGGCATCATAGATGTTGTAGGTGCGTCACTATCCTGGGGCCTGATGAGCGAGGCTACCGGCTATCCTACCCTCCGAATTGGAACACGACAATGTCGTTATGGTGGCAGGAATAGTTAGGGTAATGGATCCCCTCTCGGGCGAGTTGCTGCACAGCACTCTACAAGTAGTCAGTAGCGTAAGTATTATTATTAATTCGTAAAACCTTCGAGTAACGCAATCTATATAGCGGTTATGAAATTATCTCATATGTTTTAGTGCCATCTATGAACAATAGGTAAAACTATTTTTTCTGGCAATCTTTCATAAGATACGTACAACAACTAGCTATTTGAGCACATCATTTTAAAGATTAATATTGTATCAGAAACATGTCAAAATTAGCTTCCTAGTCCATGTATTACTCAAATACACGTATACCTATGCTTTGTGCTACACAATAAAACAAAACCTTTTAATTAACACTTTTGTTTGTATAGGTTTTAATGTATTAAGTAAATAACAAGCAGCTATTTAAACATTTACACTGCAATCCAATAGATGGCAGTTATAATGATAATAGTTTTATTAATGATGTCGATTACTGACGATAATGACAGACAGAAATTATAAAAAATGTTATGTTGTTGTGTACAATGTATGCATATATAATACTAACTATCCGCCCGCGGCTTCGCCCGCGTTAATTATATTAATACCACAGATAACTTTCAAAGGGCAGAAATGTTTCCATCTTACTTATTGCGTAAAAACATATATCCACTTTTATGTAGTCGGTTAAAAAGTAGCCTATGTCCTTTCCCAAGTTTAGTTCTTCATACCAAATTTCATCAAAATCCGTTCAGTGGTTTAGGCGTGAAAACGTAACAGACAGACAGACAGAGTTACTTTCGCATTTATAATATTAGTTAGGAAGTTAGGATGCATTAAGTAAAAAGCGGTTATTTCAACATTACAAACTGACACTCCAATATTTTTTTATTTGTAAAGATACCAAACCGGCTATGTTAATTTTAAAAGAAGACCGTCACTTTTCTATATCAAAGATCTTGGCGACAATGAAGATATTAAATCAATTATAGGTACACTTTTAGGCCAGTGTATTATATTTCTGCTGCGATAGCATCAATGCTCGCGTTAGTCATGTCCCGTGCTGGAAACTAAGGGTACTTAAACAAAAAAATCATCTGTAACTGAAGAAGATTTAATTTTGTATATTATTAAAGATAATTAAATAAAAAATAGGTCGTGAATATGAGTAGCAAAATACGTTTTTTGAATTTTTTCCATCTGTCTGTGTCTCGGCTATGTTTCAGGTCAAAACGGCTAAACCGACCGTCATGAAATTTGTCTAACGGTTACTCTATATCTCGAGTAAGGTTACCTATAGGTTACTTTTTATTCCATTATTACTTAAGAGGTTTGCGTGGGAGAGTGGATAAAACCAAAATTATAACTTGACTATAATTGATTATTGAAATGAGGTTGTTCAAAAAACAAATGAATGTACAGATTGTTCTATGCTATGTTGCTATTCGAGGCGGACACAAATCCAACAATAAGCATTATTATTGAAAAACATTAGCGTTATGTACTTCTACACATACACTATAAGTGTGCCAAATTTCATACTCATATATAGAGATGGTCATTATATCAATAACATTAAATAACGCGTTATTCTTGTACAACCGATAACGAAATTATGAAATTATTACTCGTCCCGTTATTGTTGTTGACTGTTGTTAGAGCTTGTCGCTTCTCTGACTACGATTTTATACCCTTTGCGAATTGAAATAATGTCGAAATAAGAGTAAGAGAGATAAAAAAAGCTTGTCGCTTCTCTGACTACAATTTTATACCTTTTGCCAACTTATAGCTAAATATAAAACAGTTTATGACAACAGGTATTGAAAAATAGCACAACAGTATAATTCATTATTGGCATATATCCGTTATTGCCACCTCTAGTCATAAAGGGGTCTAAAGTTTTTGCTTCACATACATATAATATTACGATAGTTGCCCTTCGTGCGCGTATCCAACTCCCACTTGCCCGGTTTCATTATATTATATCACAATGTCACAAGCAAATTTGTTGAATTTCCTACTGAGATTATTTCCATTTATAAACACAAAAGCGTTTGAGTTTATAAGATGAAAGGATTAACACATTTATATTCGTACAAAAGAGGTTTAAGCATCGCACAAGAATGGATTTCACCAAAAAACGTGTATTTAAACCCCAATGAGCTCAGAAATAACTCTTTACGAATATTTTTGTTACGCTTACACAACGTAAATGTTTAAGGGGATTTTTCTTAAATATCTTTTTGGAAATTTCTTTGATAATAATCTCTTTACAAAGCGATCGGCGAATACACGGAGCGAGCTATTTTGGTACACTTTTGTTACTCGTAGAGGGCTGAAAGCTTTCATCTATACAAATAAATAAAATTGGTGTATCTAATACTTTTAAGCAAGCAATTCTTGTTTATATATTTATTTATACCGGCGCGGCGATCTCGGAAACGAATTCCCTTAATTTTGGTACCTGGGGGGTAAAAAAATTATCTAGATAGATAATATATCTACACAACTCTATCGGAAGCACTTGGTGTAAAATAGATTTTGTAGATTTACTGTCAAATGGCGATTTTGGAAGGAACAGAACTACCGAGTGAAGCTCGGTCGCTCAGGTACTGTAATGAAAAAAATACCGCTTTTTACTAAATGCATATATATTTTTAGAAGGCAAATATACCAAAAAATTTTTAAACAGCTCATCCAATTCCCACGGGAGTTTCACTGGTAAATAGCTAATGTAATAAGGAGAAACTTTTTTTTCATTTATGGAAATTGATTATGGAAAATATGTAAATTGAAACGCGGACGAAATCGCAGGAATCGCTGGCTTTGTATTAAACTACTATGTGACGAAGGATATGGAGTATATGTAGTTTAAAACCTGATATGTCTTCTAGGAAAGCATAAATCTGTCGCCGTGACGTCATTCTGACACTGATTGAAATACTACAGAAAGACAGAGAGACTGGCGACAGTAATTGCAAACTCTCTCTTACAAACCGCTATTAAAATCATGGTACATGGATGACCGAGCTTTGCTCGGTGTTCTTTTTAGTACAACATGTTTTTTTTGGAATAATGTTTACTTATAACTTTGCAAATCACTTACTGATGAAATGTAAATAGTATAACAAGAGAAAAAATGAAAGAAACAATCGAACCGAAATTTGAACCCGGGTTTCCTGCATTTTAAAGCGCCCGATTTCCCGACTGAGCTATTCTAACTTATTAAATGATGGCAAAATTAAGCTATGAATTATTTATTGTAGGAGGTTTTTCTTTAATGAAAACACAATTGTAAAAATAAAGCCCAGCTAGATCGATTTACGCCCCCCGAAACCCACTAAATACAAAGTTTCAAGAAAATCCCCCGTGTTGGTCCGGGTTCCGTTGTAGAATAGGCCAACTGCCTTCCACCCAAGCAGCTCGTAAGAGGCAAGCACAGGGTGTATTGTCACCAACACCGTGACATTGACTAGGTGGTAGAGTCTTGCAACGACTTGCCTCGATTGGTACCGTATTCCTGCCACAATAGCGTCAGTGCTCGCCTTTGTCGTGTTCTAATTTGGAGGGTAGGGCAGCCAGTAAACTTACTCACGCAAGAGGCTTACCACCCCAGTCTCAGGTTGGCAACGCACCATTTCCACCTTTGGTGTCCATAGGCGACGTGTACCTATTTCTTACCATCAAGAAATCCCTCTGCTTGTTTGCCTCCCAATATCATAAAAAAAATCGTTCGAGTCGTTTCCGAGATCGTTTAAAGGTATCAGATTAAGCCTCGGTGGTCTCTCTGGTGGTCAGTCGTCCATGTTCAAGCCCCACCATGTACCAATGAGTTTTTTGAATTCTATAACAGTTTTAAAACATCGTGAGGAAACCCGGGATTTATGCCCGACATCGCGACGGAATTGCTACCTGTCACATATTGAGACCTAATATAGTTGTCTAATCGTGGATGCATATGACGTCTCACGCTTTCGGGGATGTGGTCCTTATGGTATTTTTATCTTTAGTGAAGAACTCTAAGTCTCGTTTGGAGGTCAACATTATTAAAATTTATTTTATAAGTAATTTTTGTTTCAAGGTAATAAATTTGATTTAACTTGGATTCACCTTTCAGGCTTAATAAAAGGCAATAAACCCATAAAGCATGGTTAATTTAATGATTTTTTCCTCATATATTATTCGCGTTTTGCTTTTTCCCGTATCCAGTATTAAATATAGTATATGTATATTTAACAACAGATGTTAGGGTTAAGACTCTCGCCTCTGTGGTGTAGCGGTACCGCTGTCGCCTTTTAAGCCCGTTAGCTGCGTAAGCTCCCGGGTTCAATTCCTAGGTCTTGCAACTTTTTTTAAAATGTGTATTCATGATTGACATGACTGAGTAAGCATTACAGTGCCCGGGATCGGAATGTTCCCGAAGTAGCGATGGGCTTGCCACCAATCATGTCATGGGCCATAGTACCTTGGCTAATCATGAGTGGTGTTACTGGTCCTCTGCCTTACTCTTCGGGGATAATAGGCGTGAAGGTACTTTATACACTATTCGCGTTCTTCTTTTTCCCATATCCCGTATTATATCAGATGATATCGAGGTCAGCTACCTAGGGGACTTAACAGGGGCACTAGTTTTTACACAAAGCTACTGCCATTTGAAGTTTTTAACCCAGAAGGAAAACCAGGGCAGTTCCTGGATTAGGTTGAATTAGATTACACGGAATTCAGATTTTCTTAACTGTTTATTGATTGGAATATTTCACCATCTGCAGACCTAACTTTTTTTTTTGTTCTCGCAGGGAAAATGCAGTAATTCATGACAGGACTGTCGAAGTGGCCCGAGTGTGGGATTCACAGCCTTCAAAATGGCTGCCCTACCCGCTAAAACCCCTGCGGAGTCTGCCTCCGCTGTGCCTGTGGTGACGCGGTGGCGGGTACGCTTTCACATTATTTCCGGCCGCGCTGGCATTCACCCGGGTCGTTGTCACTCGAGCCAGAATCTTTGTTACAGCCTAACCTTTCGAGACCGGAACATAACAATGTCAAACACCAGTATAACTATGCTAATTGTTCACTTACTCGAAGAAACGTCTAGGCTCGCCAATTACAAAATATTAGCGGTTTGTAGAAACTTTAATTTTTTGTAATATAGAAGCTTTTGCCCGCGGCAACACGGTTTCTATTTCCTGATTTAAAACTCGGAACAGAATATTATTTTAATACACTGAGATATAAATTTGTGTGATTTTTTAAATCCATAAAATTTCATGAATCACACAAATTTTTACAACTCCTATTTTAGGAACTGGGGGAAGATTCCCAAAAAAGTTAGACAAATATTTTTTCATTGGTAACAAAGAGTATGTGCACCAACTTTTAGCTTCCTATCCTGAAAACTGCGAAAAGTCCCATATCAAATTTCACCCCCTGTCTTAGGGGCTTGGGAGCAGATTTTTAACAAAAAAGTATGTACGATTTTTTTGTCAGTCACAAAAAATCTGCATAACAATTTTTAGCTTAATACTTTGAATACTAATAATCTATCTACACACAAAATTCTTCAACTTCAACAAATGTCTCTCCCTGACCACCCCATTTTAGGAAAATGGGGGAATCAGAAAGAGACATAAGTAGTCTATTCTACTGTTTTTTCCTTCAACAATATCCACTTGAAAAAACCACGTCATTTCGTCACTCGAATTTTGCCGCGAAAAACGGACCAACAAGACGACACACACATATATTTTCCTGTTTATAATATTAGTACGGATAAATCGTGTTATAAAATTAATTAATTTTTACGAGTTTTTGCCTTTTATGATATTATGGTAGTCAGTTATTAGGCCAGAGTTAAGTCCAATTTATTACCAGCAGCGGTAGTGAGTAAAACTGGAACATTTTGAAATATCTGGGAGAGATATTTTTTAATCATCAATCTACTGTGTGTAGATACTATTTGGGGTAAGAATAGGACGAAATAGTATGTTAGAAACAACATAAAGTAAGCTGAAGGTAGAAATGCTTGAGTCAGTATTGAAATGAAAAAGGGCTGTTGGTATTTGGAAAGAATGATAAAATAGATATATAATTCGAATCTGTATAGCTTAAGCGAGAATTGGGTATGTCAGAAGCAGCATGAAAGTAAGATGAATGAGGTCGAAAGCGTGCCTTCCACAATATTTGTGAAGTAAGCTCGCGGACCGCATTCGTAATAGTGACATCACAGAAAGAGTGGTATTGAAAAAAGTGTCGATATAAAAAAAAATGATTAAGGGCATGCTCCGTAATTCGTTCATGTAGAAAAAATGAAAGATAAAAGATTGACACAACAGATATACAATCTACAGATATACTATCAAGATGGTGTCAGGTCACCGAAACCGCCGTGTTTATATGAAGAGAGTAATGAATGTGGAGGCTTAGCAAATTTTCTATGACTATTAACATCGTGGGAACTACAAAATCGCGTTTTCTTGATTCATCAGCTCAAAAGAAAAATATAATTTTATGCATAGTTTTTTATATACACACATTAAAAAAGTAGGATATTATCAACATAGGCCGATGTAGCATAATAACTACTTACCGACATTGTTTGCGGTGCGCGGGGACAGGTATGTGACATTCAGTCACTCATTCAGGATTCTGACAATCAATCATAAATTTTGTACAAGTAACAATATCGGTTCTACTATTTCCGACAAATCGCTAGTCGTTTTATTTTGTTAAAAAGGTCACAAGTGACTTTTCTCATATGTACATATTAAATATTTGCTAGTTTTTATGTTAGCCTGAACATAAACACCATAAACAGTATTATTATAAACTTTCATGTTCCTATTTAAAATAAACAAAAAGGTACATGCAATTTACACTTTGAATCGCTCTTCTGTAAAGTTACTGTTTTGCACATCCGACAATGTTAATAGTTACTGTCGAAATATGCAGGAATCATGACATTTGGCATTCGATGCTCTCTGCCTACCTTACAAGAGACCTGTCGTGAAGATATGTATGTATGTAATTACTATGTATTTATGAAGAATGCATTCACATAATTATTGCTCATTCGTATGTCCTAAAAACAGTGTTGCCATTTTGACACAATCTAATTCGGCTCGTCCATTAGAGCTCTCGGCTTGCTCTATATCCGTTTACCAAACAAATACGTATACCATGCAAACAGTAAAAACGTTCGCCCTTGACGTTTCATCAAACAAAGTGCTACAAATCTAATACGCCAAAGTAACAATTCATTTGCGACTTGTAATCACTTCAGTTTTGAATGTGTTAGGTGGTTATTATTTGTCAAAACTGTCGAAATTACATTTTTAGAATACTTTTTTTTTGTTTTTCGACAAAATCTAGAAACGTCTGTTATAGATATCTCCTAAGTATTTTTTTGAGGCTCTCAATTATAATAATCCATATTTTCCATCTATTGTGCATGATATAAAACTTCCGCATATTCTTATTTTATTTGAAAACGAATGTACTTTTTCAAATATTACGAGTAGATACTTATAATTGAAAATTATTTTTTAAACAGCCGATCGGATTCGCATCGCATAAAATTTAAATTACTAAAAATGTTTTATTTGCGATCTTCAATCCAAATAAAAGTGGGTAGATATAAATACGTCAGAAAAATAAAACAAATTGAGTTACCAACGGCTGCTTTATTCCCCAAGAAAATGAGAGATCTAAAATTAGTACAATATTACGTTTACTCATTAACAATATTGAATTATGTCAAATTGTCAAATGACATAAGGAAAAACCTGTAGAAAAGTCAATTTTGTACATTGAAGAAATTTAAAAAATAATAGGTCCGGGCGACTAAAAATAAGCAGCGGAACACATTTTTCGCATTTTCAGAATTCATGTCTGTCTGTTAATTTGTTACTCAATCACGCAAAATCTACTGAACGGATTTCAATGTAACTTTGTGGGATTATAGTTTATACTACCAAGCATCAAACAGGCTACTTTTTATCCCTTTAATTTAAGGGATTTCTATGGGAGAGGGAATAAAGCCAAATCTAAAATTAGTTATATTTCACATACGTACTGCAGCATAATTTAATTTGTATGTTAGTTACACGCGCGCGAAGCTAATGGCAAATGCTAGTACTAATTTAAAATTAAATTAATGTCAAATATAAGACTGATTAATGATGACATGATACCAGATGGAGCGATGATATAGTGCAGATCGCAGGAACCCGCTGGATGCAGGCCGCATTCGATAGGTCTTATTGGAAGTCGTTGGGGTAAGCCTACGTTCAGCAGTGGACGTCCTATGGCTGAGATGATGATGATGATAGTAAGACTGATCTGTCTCCACCGATTCCCATTGCTAAGGATTGTTACATGCCTTATTTTTTTAAAATTTAAAACGCCCGATCCTGGTAATTCTGCTGCTCTCTTATTTTAAAGTTATTATAATTTTTCGTCATCTTCTTTCAATGCAAGTAAAAAAGGACCTTCACGCCCTTTATCCCCGAAGTGGTAGACAGAGGTGTGATAGTATATCCACGACTCGTAATTCCAGTAAATATACTTAGAACACCCACGTTTAATCAAGGCTCTAAGGCCCTGATGTGATACGTAGCAAGCCCATCGCCACATCGGGCACATTCCAATCCCGGGCAATGTAATGCTTACACAGAATAATCTAAAAAAATTTTAAGAAATTTTGCTCGACCTGGCCATTGAACCCGTGACTCTACGGGGCTAACGGTCTTAAAAGGCGACAGCCGTACCGTTATACCACAGAGGCGATTTCCTAATTTAGAATCAAACCCGGGAACTATTGGGTCAAAATTGGGTACTACCTCCACTCGACTGAAGTGACATAAGATTCATTATTTCAAATTGTTGTGACATTAATCAAAATATTATAAAACGAATGAATATTCTGAAAGGTAAACTCTGTTAATATTAATGGGTGTTCGTGCAAACATCGAGTCTGGTAACACTCCGCTCATTGTCGAATTACGTTATAATTGAACGGGAAACCGTACCTTAATGGAATGAACTCTAATTATCTTACATTAAGGGTTCCGTATGTTTAGATATAATAAAGTAAACGTTTAGATAGAATTTAATTGGGCTCCCATACAAAATTAGTTGTTTTCCGACAACCAATAGATGTCGGTATATATATTTAGATTGCGTTACGTGGTACACAACTCTGATTTAATATTTATAATTTTGTTCTATTGACTAAACTTAAAAACGAATTGTTAATTGTGTATTTCATACTAACTGGATACTACTTAAATATATATTTTTTGTGCTTATAAATAATGTATGTTATATGGTACGTTTCGTGCTCGAGATTGACTAGAAACCATTAAAAACGATGTATTTATAAGTAAATAATTATTTTTGAAAAATAATTTCTTTCACGCAATAGAAAGCCGAAAGAGTCTTCAAATTATAATAAACATAAAATCAGTTATTACCAATTGGTATAATATTAATCAACATATAATACAAACTAATGCCTCTTTTATGCATTGCACATATAAATCTTCCTCTTGAATAACTCTATCTGTGAAAAAAGCACATGAAAGTCCATTGGGACGCACATGGGTAAACATGAATGGAAAGCGACTTTGTTTTATACTATGTAGTAACAAGTATTCTGAAAGGTAAATTCTGTTAATATTAATGAGTTTTCGTGCAAACATCGTATGTGGTAATACTTCGCTCGTTGAGGAGTTACGTTATAATTGAACGGGAAACCATACCTTATTAGAATAACCTATAATTATCTGTTATTTTTGATTTAAAACGAGACCCTATTAATTAGTTACATACCATAAGGTTGTCGGGAAGACATTGCTGACTTGACTATAAGGCGGCCTTTGTGTATCATTTAGTCTAGTTGTGTAAAGTTTTATTTACTATATTTGACTATTTTGTATTTTTTAGTGCACAATAAAGAGTTATTCTATTCATCGCTGTGTGTGTCTGTCACCATTCAGTTTCTTGTGGACAGTGTTATCTAAATATATAAAGCAACATCTATTGGTCGGGAAATAAAATATAATAAAGAAACGCCCTTAAATATTTACTTTATTTTGGTTTTTGAACCCGTAGCCAAAAGGTAAAAATGAATTATTACTAAGAATTCGCAGTCGCTGTCTGACTTCCATCAGGCTATATCTCACTAACCACGACCGCTAGAGTGTTGAAAATTTCACAAAGGATGTATAGCTGTTGCCAACTCAACAACAAATACAACAATCATAATTAAGAAAATATTTAAAGGGACTCCATACAACTAACGTAATTTTTTGCTACGCTGTTTCCCGGCAGCCAATAGATGTCGCTGTGCATATTTAGCTATACGTTACATTGAATACTATTTTTTTTATGGAAGAGGAGGCAAACCGGCAAGTGGATCACCTTATAGTAAGTGCTAACCGCCCAAAAACACACCGTAAGTATCACTAATGCGTTGTCGACCTTTTAGGAATGGAGGTGCTCCTTTCTTGTAGGCCCTAGGTCCTAAGTTGTAACCGTTCGGGAATATCGCCGCTGGTGATTCGTTCCACATAGGTGTTGTACGAGCCAAAAAAAGCCTTAGAAATCGCACGGTTGAGGAGCGCTACGCATTAAGGAAATCGCAATAGAACTTAAAATAGCTCTATCGCGATTTCCTATTGTGAAACTCAGCGGCAAGAAATAAATCAATACCATTCATATAAATTTATTACATTGCTTAAATGATTAAAGCTTACCATCCCAGCCTCAGGTTGGCAACGCACCATTTCCACCTTTGGTGTCTATAGGCGACGTGTATTTCTTA
>DVZL01004875.1:0-12526 GCA_018236625.1 Lasaia peninsularis
GATAGTTGTCAAATAATATTAGACTAAATTAATAAGGTTATTACTTTCATATAACCCGTATATATTTTTACTTCGATCGAATATGGTCAGTTCACGAAGTAAAAATATTTACTTGGTAAAAGAAGTTTGTTTACAAAAATTATAGCTTCTCATGACGTGCAGTATAGACTTATATTACATCCTAACTTATTCGATACTAGAACAAGGTGACATATTTAGCTATAGATTTCTAGATATACCTAAACATTTATATGCACCACAAATATGTCCGTCCACACCGGACGCGTGTGCGCTACCCGCCCAACGAGGCAGGACAACTTAAATTGAGATGAGAAAGACAGCACAATCATTTGGAAATATCTTCTAGAAAATGGAGATGGCGCAGCTCCAAGTGGACCGTCTCATCTTATCCGACCAACTGATCAATATTGAAAGACTAGATTATTTTAAACGCAAAACATTTTTCAGAATTCTTCAAAATATATTGGGGTAAGGTGCTACAGTTTTTATAAAAATTTTGTATGATGTTGTAATGAGACAAGTAAATAGTACATAGACACCGTTGTGGTCTGTCGCCAACTGAAGGCAAGGATTTTTTTCTTGCATTAATTAAGTTTGTCGGTTATATTCTCTTGCAAATCGAAACTTGAAGACTATGGTTGAGTCGTTATAGTTTTCTGATGAGTCTCCAGGGCTAGCACTACTAAGTCAATCGACTAAGCTCGTCGTGCTTGTGTCCTGCTCTACAACTAACAGTTGGTGAGAGTTCCCAACATGATATTATGCTTCATTATTCGAATTGTATATTTAAAAAAATATCGAACCATTTTAAATTACTTTCAAGCCAAAAAAGCAATACTTGGTATATATAGCTGAATAATATATATAGCTGAATAATACCTATTGCTGAAATGTTGTATCTGTTTAGCGTACAAGACAACTTGCAACTAGTCTCGTTTGAGAACCTGTGCTGCAGGCGCCTGGAAGGGGTGCGTCTATTGCAACAGCTGGCGTGCTTCAACTCACATTCGCTTAAGTATTTGTTCCTCTGGAGATTTGTACTGCCCAACGAGAACCCCTTACTCATCAACTATAGCTACTTAACTGGTGAGTATTATTTGAACAAAAACTACCGCCACGTCGGTACGACGGATATAAGATCTGATAGTTTCTCGACGGTATGTTGTGGTTTCGACTTGGAAACATTTTATAAGAAAATGTTTTTATAACCAGGGTGATGTATGTATATTGTATACACATAAATATTTTGTTAACTTATATGACAGTAAGACAAATATTGTGGCCGTACGTTAAAAAAATATTACAATAGAAGACATGGACGCTTCGGAATCTATTTTTTTTATTTCTTGCTAGTTTACGCGTCATGAATTTTGCCCCCTCTTTTCTTTTGTTTTTTATTTGAAAAAAAAATAATTTATTCAAGCATAATATCTTATCAATAGGATTATTAACGATATTGGGAAATATTTTAAACTAGAAAATACTATTAAAAATATTTAATATTTTACTCATAATAATAATATATTGATGATAGTAAGATGATGATGAATATGATTATACTCTCTTATAATTGGACATAATTTTATTTTTAAAAGTGTGAAGAATAAATTAAAACTTTATCATACAATTTGTTAATATATAAAGTTTGTTATTCAAAACAGGTTTTTTCTGTTCTAGGTAACTTTTTTACAGTTAAATTTAATTATCTACGGTTCTGGTTTGCATAACTTTGTCCAATTTATAATAAAACAAGGCAGTAAAACTGTGTTAAGTAAGAAGAAATCAAATTGTCTTGTCCTTTAAAAATTAAGAAAAAAAAATTGTAAATTAGGCTTTATTAAAAATGACAAAACAATAATTGTCATAAAATAATTAAAAATCAACTTCAAAAACTGATAAAAAATATAAAAGTGTGAAATTTTGAAAATAATGTATTAAAAGCTTGAATATATTATTAAGCTCTAATCATGGTATTCACCTGTGGCCCGACGTTGCTGGTCTTGTACCCCTGCCTGAAGTTGGTGTGTTTCTTCCTGCCCATGGCCGCGCTGCTCAGTATGTTTGGAGAATATGTGACGAGTGTTTTTGCGTATATCTCGGATATAGCCTCGTTAAAAATCAATACGTTAATAAACAATACTTCGATTTGACAATATTAAATAATAAAGCTTAGATTATGTTTGTTATGTTTTTAATTAACCTACCAGCTGGGAAAGTTTGAACCAATTTGCAGGCGCTGCTAAATAACCGGTTAATTTTGATGTTTATTTTTATAGATTATTACCTATATACGACGCGCGTTGCTACGATGGCATACAGACAAACATTCATTTTTATATATACTTAGAGATAACTTAGTTTCACGGTATTGTCAACGTCTATAACTTCAAATGTCAACTATCCAATGGACAAACCCAATAAGTCCCGCCGCTTTAGCTTTATCTCATCGAGTTGCCCTGCGACAATGTTTTAGCTTAAAGTAAACTTATGTAACTAGGTAGTATTTAAATTACTAAAGTAATCGTTTGGATCACCTAATTGGTCGAAAGGTTAGAGTACACGTCTAATGTTACCGACCAACCCCGAGACTCGTGTTCGATTCCCGCAGGTGGTGGCATTTGTGATGAACATAGACTCCGGGGTTGGGTGTTCATTATCTATGATAGATACGTAGATATCATACATATTCTAGAACATATATATATATCTACGTATTAATAAATTATTTTAAATGTGACCGACACCTGTATCAAGTATATATACGATTGCACATTACATTGTAATATGCTTACTTTGGTGTTAGATCTCTTTGAGTAATTATTCCAGGAATATTAATTATTGATTATTTATTTATTTATGCACGGTAAAAACACGGTACTCGTACAAACAGACCGAAATGGAGCTAAAGTTTTATCAGATGTGAATTATTGTTCACTATGACAACGATGTTACCACAGTAACGTGTTTAGTTATTGAACATATAAATATTGAATCAATGGCGACTGACGAGGAGAAATGCAAGATAGCAAAACTTCTACTAAATCTGGAAGTACCAGAAGTGAAACTGACAGAGCGATGTAACGCGCTCGTTGAAGAATTTCGAGTGAAATTCAGCGCAGATATCCCTGAAGACGAAATGGATGTAGTGACTTATGAAAATCCTTATATCGCAGACAAAGAACTCTTGGAAGAAAATGAAAGAAAGCTTCAAGAACTCTTAACTGCTACTAAGAGGTTAAGTTTCTCAAATAAGATTTTTTTTAACTTTAGGCAACGGCTGACCATCGATAATTAAGAATGTTATTAGTATTAACCAATGAAACAATGAGGAAACTATAACCTCTACATTTTTTTATCGGATATTCTTAGTTTATCTCTGCTCATCCGAATCTGTGGTAGTTTATTAGCGGAACAAACACTGGCATGGACCGTATAAATCAATGTTTAGTTATTCTGAATCATTCACGTTTAATTTTTAGGAAATTACGGAATAAGACAGCCAACAAACTTAGGGGTCTCCTAACGGTAAGAGACATCATAGTTGTCGAAGGTGCGTCACTTTCTCGCGGTCAGGCTGTTAGACCTAATCTGCAAGTCTACCGGTTCCCCGTTCCTCCGGACCGCAACACGATAATGTCATAGGGAAAGGTAAGGTGGTGGATCCCTACCCGAGTGAGTTGTTGCGCAGCACTCTATCACCAGTAATCATGTGAATAGTGACCCTATGAACTTTCTGGTAGAGATGCAAACGGTTTATTCTAAACAAAGGGGGGAAATTTCATGCTCGAAAATAGCGCGATATTCGAGGTTTGCTACTTAACATCTAGGCTCCTTTTGGCGCTATGGGCTTTGGGAGGGTATGTTACGACATGAGAGTACGATTCACTTTTTATACTGGGTTTTGTGAAACTTGTTTTAGTCCTCGGTTTGACCATGTTACTATGACGTTAAATATGGAAATAAGTTAAATGGGAGTTGTCTTTATTAGTTTTCCAACAAAAATAAGACTTTCGTCGCAGAAGTTGATTTTTAATTATTTTATTTCGGTATTCAGCCAACAGTTTCATTACAAACAAATGCTTTTCCCTTACATACGGAAACATCCTTACGCCTTGTTCAGTTTAGACCGTTACTTATCAATTTTATTAAGGGTTCAATTGTACTATTTTAGGTCAATGAAGGAATTAAAATCAATTGTATCTACTTCGGATCCTAAAAGACCTTGGCGAACTAACTCCACGAAAGAAAGGCTTATAAGGATTGAAAATGAACTAAAAAGACACTTCGAAAAAGGTAGTGAGGCTATAAAACCCATGGACGACGGGGATATGAGGGCCCTGGTGAAAAATTGCGAAGAGGAGAGTTTAGCTTCGCCCTCAATTTGTGGCAATCGCCTTAGAGAGACAGTAGAGGAGGCCAGACGCAATCTCCCTAACTTTCAATATAAAGTAGAAAACACTACAGCGACTGCAATTCTACCAGCAGCACACGATATGGGGAAAAAGAAAACAGAACTGAATAAAAATACATAATGTTGATGAATATATTTGTAACATGATGTATATTTTCTTTTAAAGTTAAGAATCGAACCAGGATCTTGCCTGTTGGCATTGTTGGGCAATGTAAAGATACCACTCAAATATTATATTTGCATGACTGAATTAGGCCAAAATATGAATCTTTAAAATTGAGTCAAAATATTTTTAGATCACCAAATTATTATATAACTATTTGCTAACATTCATACCTTCACGCCAGATCCCTTGTGTGGTAGGCGGAAAATTATGATACTCATTTGTCACGATCCCTTTTATTATATATTATTTACTTAATAAAATAAAACATTTTATTAGTGCATGTATTCTATTCCATATGCAATAGGTATTATTTAATAGCTACGTGTATACGTATATCACTACGTAGTATAAAACAAAGTCGCTTTCTCTGTCCCTATATCCTCATGCAGGCTTAAATCTTTAAATCCGTAGATTTTGATGCGGCTTAATATATATGTTGTAATTATTTACATCAGGACCCTTAAGGGGTAGGCAGATAGTGTCGAATGCCAAGTGTCATGATTTCCTCAACATTAATAAATTTAGATTGTAAATGATTGCTCTCGCACCAGATGCAGCTTCTATAGACTTTGATTTAGAAAGTAGGTACCTTATGCTACACGAAGACCTGCTATAATACTAAATAAACAGGCAGTGGTCAGTACACGCGCAGGCCCTCCACGAAGATGTGCTTCATCCGGAGCTTGGGCGAGCTGCGTAACCTTCGCGTGCTGGCGCTGGAGTACGCGCACTTGGCCGACGGTACCGGTGCTGCGCTGCTCTCGCTACTGCCCGTCATACGAAGGCCACATTTCAGAATGCAGGTAACAGGACGTTTCTTTATGGGCACAAACTGCTTCACTACAAGCTCACACACTTGTCAATCCACGATTCTGTTTTTCTATGTTAAGCTTTTAAACAGTTTTTAAAAGTTTTCACTGTTTTTTATTCCCGACTTTTTTTTTGATATGGACTAAATTGTTGCTAACCGAGTGGCTCTTACAACTTCACCGAACTTTGTGGGCGAGCAGTGTGCTCAGCCCGGAAAATTATTATGTATACGGAGGGGATTTTCTACAACGCCAACACTGGATGCTATCTCCCGGGAGATCGAACCTCGACCCGGTGTTGCGTTCTGGTTAACAGGAGGAGACTCCGACTACGAGACAGCGCATCTATAACATCTTTGATGTCTATAAGCCACAGTTGTTTAAAATCACTAGGAAAGGCGTGTGCTTATTGGCTGTTATCCGTTATCACAGGAAAAACATCATGACTAACAAATTAAATGTATTTTTGCAACGACTTTCCTGCTTTTTTGTTACTATGTCTTAGTTAGCATCAATGCTCGCTAATTAATCAGAAGAATTACCACCTGGATTTTAATAAAATTGTGCATGTCATAATTCAATTTATAACTAGAATAACATTTGACACCACGATACGACTGCAGGTGCACTCTTATTGGGCCGTCGTCATAAAGGGAGTCGGCACATACAGCAAATACTTATCACATATCACATATCGTTTGAAATGTATTATAATGTAACATTATTGACAAAATAAAAAAACAAGCCCGCTGAGTTTATTTCTACTAATCTTTTCACTAAGTGGCCGCGTTCTGATTCGACGGAAAATATTGCAAGAACCGTTTGTAAGGCCTACATGAAATAAGATATTTTCTATTATATTCTAAAGCGGGTTAAATATATAAAAAGCATAATTAAAAAAAGGGAAAAACTTTCCTATAAAATTGTGGTTACAGTTAATATGTAGAGAAGAGCAAACTGCGGGGCGCGCGGACGCCGCGCTCGGCGTCGGCGGCCGCGACATCCCAGACTCCGCGTGGCGACGTGTCGCGATCGCTTGTCCAGACATATACGTTTTTATGGCGTTCTGTGAGTGAACTATTATGGGTTTAACATCATCTCCACGCGAGACCATGACACTCAAACATCTTTGCAAATAAATAAAATTGGAGTATACGTAAGTATGAAATATTAAAATAACATCTTTTTACTAAATTCACGTGTAGGTATTAGGTACATTATGCCAAAACAGTATTTTTTAGAATTTTGTATGTCTTGTCTGTCGGTTTGAACCCTCTCTCGCGCGTGTTTGTGCGCTCTCAGAAACGGCTGGAACAATTTCGACGGAACTTTCACTGGCAGAGAGCTTATTAGATACGGAATGGCTTATGCTACTTTTATTTTAAAAATATATAATGTAAAATAATTAAATAAAAACGCGGGCTACGTCACAGCTAGTTTTAAATAGGTTTACAAGAACATGGAAATGTAATATCCTTATAATATGTGAGGGAACAATTCCCGCATTTGTTCCCGCACATATTATAAGGAAATTACGTGTTAATGAAATTATTTCACGCTTTATTTAGTGTACTAGTCCCGCTACTAGGCCCGCACCGGTATTGCTCGGGTGGGAATACCTATAACCTATCACCTCGTGACAATGTAGCACTCTAATTGGTCTAAGATCCGAACTTAAGCCGATTTTGCACCGAACTTATCTATAATTTACCTGGACTAGCACTAGGTTGCCAGGCATAATCAGGTATGTCGATGCCAGTTACTTTCACTTGTTATGATAATAGAAAAAATATATATCAGGATAAGCGCTGTTTTATTACGAACATGTTGATATAGGGTTGTCTGCAAAAAAATTGGCCCATAATAGGGGTTTGCGCATTTTAAAGATTTAAATTTCCACGCGTGTGAAAACGAGTGCTTATCATTTTTTATCTTAAACGAGTGATTATATATTATCATTTTTTATAGATGAACCTAAAACTATTAAATGTGCATGCGCGTGTTTACCGATGCTCTAATTTCGTCTAATCCTTACGGCTGCTAAGTACGCTCTTGTTTTACAGTAAGCCCTCGTTGCCCACAGTCCGTGTCCGAGAATACGACGACCTTCGGCGGTTCCTCACTCCCAGCATACCTCTGCGAGAGACACACTTCCAGATGGGCATCGATCTTAAACTTAAGCAACGCCAGCGTTCCGATATGAGCTGCTTTCTACGTCACGTCACTTATCGATACGCTGATACTCTCGGTAGATTTTAAACTACTTTGGCATATATTTCTCTAGCGAGTCTACGAAACTATCTACACATATAATAAAATTTCAGGAGAGTGAATTCTGTGCATTGAAGGTTTTTAAGACTGACGAGTTTCAGAACATATTTCTAACATTTTAAAAACATAGTCTGTTGGTTGCTTGGATAGCGGACAGGTCCGCTATCCAAGCTAGAGCTACTGAACTCGTCGTAAAGATGTTTGCATACTTTTAATCCCGTTCACGAGGCAAAATTTGGTCGAATTCCTTACATAACGGCTTCATCAATTTTAATGAAAATTGTAGGTTTGATGAGAAAAAATTTAAAATACAGCACATTTTACATATTCGGAACAAATTTTAATTAATTTGTAAATAATTAAGTTGTAATAAAGTTAATTAGGGCCTCTTTCACCAACTCTGAGTAAAGTATCAATTGATTAGTACTACTTGACAGATAAAACTACCAAGTAAATTAATTCCATTTCACAAACGTAAAGTGACCTTACAATTATTAACGGAATAATTTTGAATGATTTCTAAGACATTTGACAGTTTTGACTTATCTGACACTTCGTAATCGCCTCTCTGGTGTAACGGTACGGCTGTCGCCTGTTAAGACAGTTGGCCCCTTAAGGTCCCGGGTTCAAATCCCAGGTCAGCCAACTTTTCTTAAGTATTTTTCAGATGATTCTTTTTTATGTGGATGAAAGTTACTATTAGTAATAATTGAAAGACATAAACGAGAACGAAGTGATAATTTTACTGTGAGTGAAAGAGATATGTTAATTGATATTATAATGCATAAACACCGGCATGTTTTGGAATAAAAACAAAGTATTGGAAAGTGGAATAATAAAGAAATAGCGTGGAAAAGCATGAGCAGGAGTTTAATGTCTAACCAGGTGGAGGTTTTATGTCTTAGACATTAAAAATTAAATATGACTGGGATAAAATGAGCCGTGTAAATAAAAAAATAAACATTAAAATATCCCTACTTATTGATTAAAGCACATACTCAACACTCTAACTTGCGAGTAAATTACCGACAAGTTTAATCGCCGAGTAACGTTATTCGGACTTTGTGAAATTGCTCTCTGCATTTACTCAGGAGTTTACTGAGCGATTAGTTTACTTGTAAGTTTACTCAGACATTGTGAAAGAGGCCCTTAGAGTAGGTACACAACGGCGGTTACCTGCTACCGTTAAATTTTTAGCCTATCAATTTTATAGATACGAAAAATACTACGAATACACTCGTCGTCCTAGGATTTTAGTTAATGGATAGTAGATAGGTGCACGAAATCTTAAATTTTAATCGATAATAAACAAATGAGGTTGACGACTGACGAGTTGAAAGAAGCCACCGCCACCACCATGTCAAACGTCATATTTTTTGACAGTTCTCAATGGCAGTATTTTAGCCAGCGTCCTCTATTTTTCATAACCTATTTACCGTATACCGACTGTTTTTTGTTTAAAATACATTTAAAACGTTGTATTAAAAGGGATAATAATAGTATTATTCGCCATAAAAGATGATGCAATCTCTATAACATCAAAAAATATATTTTTCTATCTTTGGAAAAAATATTTATTTCGGATGGCAACCTTGAAGCTACAATGATGGCCACTACGGGAAATGAATTTACATAATTGTACTTTTAATTTACTACTTTTTTACCTGGAGTTCTTTAAATATGGATGAGGTATCGAAATGCGTCAATAAACTTTTAATGATTTTTGGTTGTCTTGAAATTGTTAGACGCTTTCAATGCCTTGAACTGAAAATCTGCCATACCTCTTTACTAATTTAAACAAGAAGCTAAATAAGCTACATGTTGGCAAAGCGCCAATAACATCTGGGGTGGATAAAGAGTTGGAAGCTTGCATCTAAAAAATGTAATGTTATGGAAGATAGACCACTTATAAATAAACATTTTTCAATTTCAGCAACCCTTAGTGTCCACCAGTGGAGATATAGTGAGCTTCCATTGAAGGATGTGTTGGAGCTGCTGCCACACCTGGTCCGGCTGCTGTACGTCGGTCGCGTTTCTGAGATGCAACTCTACCGAGCATTGGACCTCGTCGCTTGTGGAGTTTGTGACAGCAAGTATTGTTCTAGTAGCACAGGAGAAGCGACGCATTGCGAGCTTTAGAGGCTCATTACTGCCGTACGTTGACTGAGTCATCCAGATGTAACACTACCGACGCCTAGATTCGTAAAGTTTGTGATGAAAAAGAGTGATACACGTAAATCTCCTTCGGTCAGAAAGGTATGACACTCGGTGAACTTTCTCATCTTATTAGGCTGGAGCTCGCAGTAACAGCGCATCATATCTAGACGCTGTACAGCTGCCATACGCTACAGTAGGTAGGTGTATATATATATACATATATGTAAAAAGTAGCGTGTTGAAATTCCAACTCTTAACAAATAACAAACTAATATGATCTAAGATCCGAACTTAAGCCGATTTCGCCGAGCTGATAATAGAAAAAAAGTTATTTTATAATAAATTTACACAGTATACCTACCCCGGATCTCTCTGTCACTCGTTTTCACATGCGTGGAAATTTAAATGTTTAAAATTCGTAAACCTCTGTTAGGACCAACTTTTTTGCAGACAACTTTATATCAACGTGTTCGTAATGAAACAGCGCTTATCCTGATATAATTTTTTTTCGATTATCAAAACAAGTGTAAGTAACTGGCATTGACATACCTACCTGTTTGTACCTGGCAACCTATAGTTAGTCCAGGTAAATTATAGACAACTCTACGTTTGCACATTCTATGTCTTATACTTCAAGTCCAGTATAAAATATTCTTATTATCTTGATGCTGCAACATTAAATAAAAAATCATTTTTTAAAAAATAATTAAAATTATTTGGTCCAGGATTTTTTTGGCAACCCATTTTCAATATATTCTCTAATATGCTAAATTTATTATAAAATAAGTTTTATTCTATTATCAGCTCGGTGAAGGTCAGTTTAGGTTCGGATCTTCTATTATACTAGCTGTAGGTACTCATGACCGTACCATGCATGCAATATATCGTTAGTAGGTACTGCTATAATTTTATATCATAAATCAATTTCAATTTATTTATTTGACGTTGACTTTAAAATTTATATAATATTGATTTCACACGACCTTCTAAATTATATGCTAATTGATTGTGGCAAGCATGCAAACTTCAATATTTTTCGTTACAGTTTTATGTAAAAATCACAAAAGTAAATTTTCTTTTTCGCCAAAGCGTAAAGTATTGTAATACTCCGATAACTCGATCATGTAGTTAGAATGAAAGATAAAAGATTGACAAAACCGATATACTTACACTGCGAATGTGGATTGGCTATAGGTAGTACCCGGGGAGACCTAGGTTGACATTCCACAACCAAATAGCTCACGTATTATCTGAGGGTGGTGTTAATAGTCTCCGAAACCGTCGTGTTTGTATGAAGACAGTAATGAATGTGGAGGAAGCTAGGCAAGTACCTATATAGAAAACGTTACACTTGATACTCGATACTCTCTTCAAACCCCGAAAGATATCTGGCGTGAAGATATGAATGTTAATAGTAATAATGAAAAAAACTGAGATAAAAACATAGATGAAAATACCTCTTTGAGTTTCTTCGGAAGCAGTAGAGTCATTCGTAGAGTATAAAGCGGTAAAGTAACGGCTATCCGCTTTTCGATCATGCGTGGAGAAATATCGTGCACACTATTATTGGCCAAATTATGTATCACAGAACGTAGGGACCGTCCACGAGGTATCAGAAGAAACAATGTTAGTCCAGCAGTGGAGTAGCTTATTTCAATGGCCTGAAACAAAATTTTCAAACCTAAGATATATTCCACACTAGTAGATTTCACTACATTCCTAGGAATTAATATCGATAAAAAGTTACAGTGGAACCCACACATTGATAAGCTATCAATCAGATTGAGCTCAGCTGTGTTTGCTGTTGAAAATAAGGCAGTTAACTAATGTCGACACCACTAGAATTGTTTTAGTTATTTTCATAGCATTATGTCATATGGAATTCTTTGGGGGAGTTCTGCTGTAATAAAGAAAACCTTTGTTTTGCAAAAGAGCAATAAGGGCAATTCATAACTTAGACCCATTATTTCATTTGAATTTTTCCCTCAGGCAAAAATTCAAATGAAATAATATTCTTACAGTAACATAACAATATATTTTCGAAAAATTAATATATGTTCCTAAAAATACAAGTTATTTTAAGAGAAATTGTGATATAGACAAGGTAAATACAAGAAACAAATTTTCTTATGTTACTGTGTTAGGGCGGTTCCGTTTTATATTTATATACATCCGTCTTGATAAAATCCGATATCCAGTTTAAGATTACCTATACGTTTAAAGGTACTTACGTTACGGTTTTAAGTTTAATAGTTAGTTCGATCATTTAGAGGGAGATCCCTTAGAGCTTGGAAAACTTTATGAATTATAACCAAGTTACATTTTAAATTTGTTCTTATCCCTACGGGAACCCCTTAAATTAACGGGATATAAAGTAGTATATAACTTATATCGGAATATAGGTTACCCGCTAGCTGAATTAGATATATAAGTCTAAGAAGACCTACAAGTTCAATGATCCCTGTACATTCCGGGTTACACCTCATGATCGTCAATTAGACCACTTATAGTGAGAATTGTTATGGCTGTAATTTACAACTTGACGACGACGAATACGACATAGTCTGCAAATTATAGCCTAGATTTTTACGTTATCCCCTTTTCTATAGAACCTCCTTAAGAGAATACACCAAGGGCTAGAGAAATGAAAAATAGGTATTTGTAAAATCTATTGCTGTCGCGCGGTGCCCG
>DVZL01004876.1:0-12526 GCA_018236625.1 Lasaia peninsularis
TAAAAATCGGCCCAGTAGTTTCGGAGCCTATTCGTTACAACCAAACAAACAAACTTTTCCTCTTTATAATATTAGTATAGATATGAACTGGTATTAAGGTACCTAATAATTTATTTAATACCCAAAGCTAGATAATAAAATTAAAAAAATCGTACATATTTCTTGTAGGTACTACTAGGAAAATAACAATTATATAATTATCTATTACATAAAATGTGAAAGTCACGTGGAGGGTACACAACTTTAATATTATGTACTTGCATACTTATATACAATATAAAGTCTGAGTTTATATATATATAACTTTATCATACAATATATAATTTAAACCTATTGATAACTATACTATTTGAATTAAATCTTCCAATGTAACTAAAATTATTCCGCTGTAAAAGTTATTTGCACAATTTATTCTACAGAATAAAATGCTTAAAGTTCAAAATCAAATTTGTTGTATGTGAGAACACTTTATATATTTATTTTTGCTCTATAGGTACGAAATCCTAAAAATGACCGACAGCAGTGCCGATGTCAAAACAATAATCACGAATTAGTAGCAGTGCTTATCATCCGATTTTAATTATATTTCAACTTTATCAATCACAGATATCAATTAAAGCAGATATTAAACAATTAAATTGATAACGATTATATATTTATATTTGAACCTCAGTTCGGAACTTTGTTCCTTTTGCTTTTTCGTCAACATTTATATTGTAAGATATCAAGTTAACCAAGTTAAATCAAATAAATCAATAAGATATACCTATTTATTAATTAGTGTGAGGAGTACAGGTACCTATGTATGTATCGCGTATAAAGACCAGTATAATATTATGTACCTAGGGATCGTGACACTATGCCCTCGATGTGTTACATATAATATTATGATGTATGTATGTACTTACGTACGTATGTATGTAGTAAAAAGAGTACAGGTTAAATGTAAAAAACACAAAGATTTAATTCCTAACATCTATAACAAGCAATTTTGATAAAAATAATCTTCTTAGATTTTTTTTACTCCTAGCTCACATAGCCTACCGCGATAAGAAACTTCGTTCTTTTGATCGCAGTATATAGTCGTAACAAACGTTTCGAGATTTTACTTTTATATGTACGATTAAGTATTTAAATGGCAACCTTTTTAAGTTCTTTAGTTAAATTCAATTTGAAGTTTCAACTTTCAAATGCATTGATGTTCAAATGACAGACCTGCAGTTTGACATTGTAAATTGTCATATGTCAGTGGTCTTTGCATTTAGTATACAGCAGGCCTTATAGTGTTGTTGGTGTCTTATAGTTTTTTTATTATTCATTAGTTTAAGCTACAGTGTTACGTGAATCATTCAGTAAATAATTGTTTTCTTTGCCGATTGTGTATTGTGATTTCAAAGAATAAAAACATGAAACGTGGCGTGTGCGTAATATTATGCATTCTTCTATTGACTTTAGTGCCGGAGCCAATATTGTGCAAACGGCCTTTTGGTGGTGGTAGGCACTCCTATCCAAAATCAGGAGGTTTGTCAGGCAGTGGTGGCAGTCATGCTTACCCTAGTTCAGGAGGACTTTCCGGCGGCGGTCACGGTTATTCTTCTGGAGGCAGCCACAACTACCCTTCTGGTGGTAGTCATGGCTACCCATCTTCCGGAAGTAACCACGGCTATCCATCATCAGGAGGCAGTCATGGATATCCTAATTCCGGTGGGTTGTCAGGATCAGGTAACAGCCACGGATATCCTGGTGGAAAACCTATGTCTGGACACTCAACTAATACAGGCCACACTACTATTATTAATAATCATTACAACTATAATCCCCCGCAGCAAATTAGATATACTCCAACTCATGGTGGACCACCTGTGAGCTATCCAGTTTATCACGGTACCCCACCAACATATGTATACCAATACAAGGACTCAGGAAGCAAATATGGAACACTATTAGCTGGTTTAGCTCTGCTCAATCTTGGAACAACCGCTGCTGCTGCTTATTCTTTAAGTAAAAGTCATTCCAATTATAAACCACAGCCAGGAGAGGTTTGTAAATTTGGTATCAAAAAAGACAATGGAGATTATGAAGATACTCGAATTGATTGTCAACTTATAACCAGTTTTATATTCCAAGAAGAAGCTAAAAATGCCAATGCAGCTCATAATGCAACAGTTGTTACGACAACAGTCACAAATACGACAGTGGTGAACACTACAAATGGGGCTAGTGAGACAACACCACAACCATCGGCTAATCCTTTGTATGAAATGTTGCCTAATGGTACATTAGTCCCCATAAATAATACAATAAGTAATGCAACAGTGCCTTTAGCAAATAACAATACTGATTCTACTATAACTTCATCTGTTACGATAACAACGACAAACACTACCGTCACCAATGCTCTTGATGTCAAAGGCAAGCCAATTGATGTGACTCCAGGAATGCAGTGCTTTGTAATTAGACAATCGCCTACTTCGAATATGAAGAAATCAGTTCCATGCGGTTTATTACAAGCATATGCAGATAAGTCATTGCAAAAGAGAAACTCGGCTTTTAAAAATGTGCCATTCCTTACAACCATTTCTGTTATTGTTATGTTTCTCTTATATTAAGTTTTATTTTGATTTAACTATACAAATTATGTAATGATGCAACTTTGAACATGCATTATGCATTGTCGTAAACAACATTGGAGCTATTAATAACAAGGCAACTTGAAAACAGCAATGTATTTGATTTCTATTGTTATTGTTAAATAATTTTTACTATTATTATATACATAGTTATACTAAAGTAGAGCTAAACTAAAGAATCTCCACAAATTTGTAAGGAGAGAAAAATCTACCATAGGCGGCACTTAAACCTGTCAAATTATATCCCATGAACATAAAAATATGCTAAAATTCAAATACTCCGATGTATGGAAATAAAACTAAAAACAGTGTTGCAAACAAAAGATGCCAAAAAAAACTTTTTTCTACAAATATTTTTACAAATTCATCTTCCATATTATGAAATATACTTCTAACTTATCTGTTATAAGTTTATTTATTAAATACACAAAATTACAGAAATACTTATAAAGAATGCCACTTTTTTTACTCATTTAATATTCATTACTCATAAGGAAAAATAAACCAGTTAATAAAATGTGATCATTAATTATCTGAAATCTGAATTAGTATTAATTATAAATTGTAAAAAATAACATTTTGTTATAATCTGTCACTAGTTGAAAGGAAAAATGTGAAGTTATTGCTGTGATGTAGTTATATACACTTAAAAACATACAGAATATTACACACAGTTGTCTTTAGTAAACAGGTAAATAAAAATATTACACAGACTTACTAATTAATTTTATCAACATAAAGACTGATATTGTGTTATATAAAAATTTTGAAGAATATTCTCATGTTGTTGGACCAAGGTCCCTTGATAGTTGGACCACTTTTTTTTGACTCTCAAGCCAATTTTAAAATTAAGGTGAATTTACAGTGACAATATAAAAAAATATCATAATTATTAACATTTAGTAGGTTTGTCTTTAAAATTGAAAGTTCTCTGTTTCTCTTGGTCATTGCAACACAAATAATCAGTCAGAACAATTTCATCGATCCTTTTTTTGTTTTCTTAACTATTAGAAGGTTCTTATGTAAAGAAAATTTGGAAAAAGTTGATGGAACATAGGAAAAAAAAACTTTTTCATTTGACTGTTATTAGCTATCAATGTCATCCCAAAAGTTAGTGAATCCGACTAGTGTTTTTGTAAATTAGGCTTTCACTCGTCAATGTCTTATTGCTACCACTAACACTCCTAATACAATTTGACATAAAATTCTTTACTTTTGCTCTAGAATTGTAGTTTAATATGATATAAAAAAATTGTATTGATTATATATTTTATACATGAAATTAAAAAAAGCTTTTTTAAAATGAAGAATAACTATTTTGTCTAGTATATACATATTTCATACATATTTTTGATATTTACATTACTCAATTAAAAATTTGTTATTTACTTGTATAATTAATTTTGTAATAAGATATAGTTAGAATTACATAAGAAAAATTTCAGATTTCAAATAGAATTCAACTGAATACAAATAGTCAATTTGCTAAAATAATTTAATTGTTTTAGCAAAATTTGTAACTATTTATTTGGAATGTCTTTATTTACATAGAAACCCATTTTACATTGACCGAAATGTCACATCATATAGTTATATATTTTGTGAAGCTGGCTTGAAATCGTATGAAAGGTCTTACTCAGTAGACTATTAATTTGTACTTATGAATTTAAGGCAATTTCAAAGGAATTAGTATTATATATTTAATAATGTATTTCTAAATATAGAGTCTGAAGTTTAAGAAGAGTATTTTTCTCAATAATATGTTTTATGTAATGTAAGCTAGGCATTTTTTTAAATCATTACTTCAACATCACAAAAGAATTTTTAAGACAATAATGATAAGCTATTAGCAATTTATCCAATCTCTAACATTAATTAAGCGTTTGAAGTTTTTGGATTTCTATTAAGAGTGACGGAAGGTATACCATGCATACAAACATCTTAGAAATAATTTTTAATTTACACATAAATGCAATAAATTTTGCTGTAATTTGAATTAAAAAAGCAATAAACTAAGATTTTAATTGTCTTTGTTTCCCTATACTTATATATATGATAAAAGTAAACAAAATTTAATTTCAATAATAATGTGATTATTGGTGGTTATTTATTTCAGATATTTAAAATAAAATAGTAATTATGTACCTATTCATAATTTTCGGATTTATGGAACTTTTTTATAACTTTCAAAATTAGATTTATTTTTATAGTAAGTATATGTTTCTCTCATACACATCTATTGGTACACTCAGGAAATAAATATCAACTATAGAGTGAGTTCAAGATGTATATTTTTCCTTGTTTATACATATTACAAATTAATGTTGCAAGTTTTTTATATGACTTGGATATCGCAAGTTAAGCCTGAGTGTTAAAATAGGCAGCTTAAGCTTTAATATTAAATTAAATTAGTGACTGATATATATTTTTGGCATGATATTGTTCATGTTGAAATTTGAAAATGTCCATTTACATAATATATGAAAGTTTTGCCTTCAACGTTTTGTGATATTTTTGTTTGGTATAATAAAATGTATGGTACGGAAAATGGGTTTTGTTTTAGTGTAAAACTTATGATTGTTCCTTCAATTTAAAATTACCTTAGCCTCACTTCTTTTACATAACAGTTGCAATAGATATTATAGGTGATATATAGATTATAGGCAGGTTTACTCACTTGATTTATAGAACCTTTTAATTCATTGTTGATCGACTTTACGTTTATTTGTTTTATGTTTTTGTTAATTTTTCTAAATATGCTTAACATATTATTGCCACCACTACATAGTTTAAAACAAACTCACTTCCCTTTCCTATCTATTCCCATTTATCTAGGCTTAGATTTTTAAAACAACCCACGATTTTCACGCCTTTTTTCAATAGAGTGATTAAAGAGGAAGTTTTATATCTATATAATATGCATAATAAACCCGGGTTTTGCTAGTAAAATGTATACATATGGCACCTTCTCCAAAGAATTACTTATCAGACTCGATAAGAATTATTAAAAGTAATTAATGATTTATGAAGGACACAGAAAGAGCCGAAAAATAGAATTGAGAACATTCTCTTTTTACAGTCGTTTAAAACAATAATTTTAGTATTAGCAGGTAGGTACAAGACTGTGTAAATTTAGAGAATTGATACTATACCTACGTCAATGCATATAGGTACAAGGCGATGGAATTGTCTCAATTTTATATACTTTTATAAGTTAAAGTTTTATTGGTTAAGTTTATTTATCAACTTCCTCGAGGCGGTTTTTCCTCATTGCTAATGGGATTCGAAATGCAGACGTCATTGGAGTGTACCAATGTCTGCGTAGTTGCGTCAAGGTCCATAAACCTATCAATTTATGTCAGGTTTTAAAGCAGCTTAAAACTATAGCGTTCAAGCAATATATTGCTATACAACGTTATCACTTAAGTGGAAGGGTTCAATCTTGTATCACAATTTGTTTTTGCAGAGTTGAGTTGTTTTTTGTTATGATAAATGGGAGCCCAAGAGGGGATTTTGGGAGTAATTCGGGTGCGAGTATTAATAATATCTAATATACTCTAAGAAGTCATACCTATAACCTAGGTACCTACCGCAGGTTCATGATTTTTGACCACAACGAAAAGGAGTGGGAGAGTCGGAAGCTTTCATAAAACAAGTCATCTATGTTCACCAGCCATTACCTAACGGCTACGGCAAACTAGCTTATAGACATTTTTTCGTCATTGGAGACACATAAGTAGGTACCTACACTAAGAATATCTGATGCTTTCCCTACCACTATAAATTAAAATCTCACATGACGATTTTACTTTTCTCCACTAATAATAAAACCCAATAAGTGTCCAAGACGCTCGAGTAACTACGTATTTAGCTTACCGGGCTTCCCTACTATGACAAATATCAAATCGGAAATAAATTGTCTTTTGGCACGAAGTTCCTTATATTATAAATATATGCACTGAGCAGGATAAAAGCGATAAATAAGGTTTTTTTCGACTCATTTACGTGTATAAGTGCGTACATACCACACGGCTTGTGGATTACCCAAATTTTTGTTAACATTAATTATTAGTTAACAAAATATTTTTATAGCTTAGTTTCATTTCTATAGTATTAAATACGATGGTACAACAAATGTGTAGAAAAAAACTACGCTCCGACAATTAGAAATGGATTTTAGAACATATTTTTTGTTATGTTTCGCATAGATCATTGGTGGTGCTATAAATCATGGCAATAGCGTCATTATTTTTTGAAATCAGTATTAAAAAAATATGTTGACCTATTAAGACAACGTCATAATGAAATTGAGTTTTTTGCTTATTTATAATATGCAGTTAGGTATCTTGCGTTTAAATTATTATTACTACCTACATGTATATTAATAGATGACAGTTGACACATTAGTAAACACGTCTGTTTGTTTGACTTTAATGTAGGTAAACAATTCTGATAAGACCCAACCAATGGCGAACACCAGATAAATTCTCAGTTTGAAAAGTGATAATTCTATGCTTTTGGTTACAGACCAAATTAACGACTGCTATATAAAACTATCCGAACGAACCGTGAAGGTTCCGCTACAAGTTTTATAAATAAGAAATAGGTAGGTTTTACTCAAATTGTTTTACAATTGTTCAATTGTTTTCAATTCGTCTATATGTTTCGTCGCCTCTGTAGTCGGATGTAGCTGTTCGATTGACGCATAAGGTCCCAGGTTCAATTTCTATGTCGATTAGTTTTTTCAAATTATCTGAAGATAACGTTGCCTGGAATTGTGCTAGTTATGGCGACGGGCTTGCCCCGTCACATCATAGGAGCTTGTCTAAGTCTTCTACAATCGTTTGTCTTGTAGAACCGTGGCTGCATAAGGATAAGGCCGTGATCGTGGCCATATCAAAAAGTCTGCTTTCCCGGTTATATATGATAACTGTCCAAAAATGTCTGACATCAAATTAAATTTTTTATTCACATGTCAATAATGTCGGAGAACGCGGCTTCTGGGTCGTTTTTTGCGAGCTTTTTCTAACACCATGGGTAAACAGATCATGGTAGAATACCACTCTGCATTAACACTCTTTTGGTCTTCAAGTGGAATTATACAGATGGGACCCGTAGCTGAGAAAAAAAATGCAATCATTTTTTTACCAAAGTTTCTCGCCTGCTACACTTTTATTGGCCTGTTTTCATTTTCAAACACCCATTCACAAGATTGCTGTTTTTTTCGGGTTCAAAACAATAAATCTACGTTTCGTCTCCTGTGACAATGTCATAAACAGCATTAGAATGTCCGTGGTCGTACTTCAGTAGCATCTCTGAGCACCATTCCACGCGAGCCCGCTTTTGCTCCGTTGTAAGTTCATGAGTTCAAGAGTCTCCAAAACCGTTGTGTTTGTATGAAGAGAATAAAGAATGTGGAAAAGGTAGACACTTACCTTTATCTACTTTTATACTCTACATTAATTACTGTCTTCTTTAACAAATAAATAGCGTCACGTCCGTATCCCCGAAAGGGTAGGCAGAGGCAAGGACCCACGATTAGCGAACGATATCAGGTGATATCGTTATCGAATCTGACAGGTGGGAAGTCCGTCGCTATTTCAGGCATATAAATCCAATCTTAGACAAGGTTATATTCTTCATGAAAAAACTTATAAGAACAAGTTGCTCCACCTGGGAATCGAATCTGGGATCTCACGGGTAAAAGTTGGACATCGACTCCACGCGAGCATAGAGCTACATATTTTAAAGGCAAAACTAATAATTGACAAATATAAAGAAATAGGTGTATGTATATGTTTTGAGCTTATATGTAAGTAGATTTTGAGATATAAATATATATAAGTTTAAAATAATGTTGATATCAGCTGCTAGTTGCTAGCGTTCATTGTACCGGTTTCCGTTCACTAATTGTTGGTCATGAGAATGTCACGCTTTCCGACTATTCTGTACAAGGCAGTAATTCGTATGCTAGTTACTAGTGATGGGTCGTTGACAGATTTTGTGCTAACAAAACGTCGCCGTTGTTCGTCAACTAAAATTATAGTTCTTGTTAAACTCGTCAACTAATTAACTTTCAATCAAATGTCAAAATCTTGACAGATAAATAAAATGACACTCACAGCTTCAATCAAAGATCAAATAAGGCGTTACTTTTTAGAAATCCATACTTTTTTTACATTTATTTATTATCCACAAAAATTAAAACATAAGAAGCTTTTCGACATACGTTTTAGACCTCAGAGGTCCTTATAAGGTATAAATACTTTATTAAATTAATTTAATTAAATAACATACATGCATACATATCTTCACGTCAGATCCCTTGTAAAGTAGGCGGACCGTACTTAAATAACAATTAATTTATAAGCTATTTAAATTTTTTTTTATCGGGAATTGTTATTATATTTTTACTTAAACGTTAAACTTTCGAGCAGTTTAATTCATTTGCGATTTTTTTTTTTAAAATTCCACTTTTCTTATAATAAAAAAAAAATTACATATTGTTATTATTAAAATACCACCGACCTGTTACTATAATATAATTAAAACAGTTTAGGTAATTGTAAGTATGTTGTAATAAATTTGGAATTTTTTTAATGATGGTTTTTTATTTATTTTTCATATTTAAACTTTATAGTACCTACACCAAAAATGTAATTAAATACCCTTGGGCATTCTCTGTCATTTATTTAGATGACCCCTTCCCCCTTTTCTTTCTTTCATACTTTTGTCAGACTTAAGACTAACTGAATAGATTTCACTTCTTTAATACGTATAAACCCATTCAAATGAATTATCAAATTTCAAAATCAACTACTACCATTATTTAACTGTCCACGTTTTAGAGTTCCGTTTCTCCATCGTTTGCGATCTATGTTGATAATTTTAACGTAAGTTTTTTTGTGTCTTATCTTTGTTAGTTTTAGCATTTTCATAACTATTGTTTTCGTTCACCTTAAATCGGTTGATTCATAAACAGTTAACCTTTTAAAATGTTAAAAGAAATTCAACGGTTGATTAACTTGTTTGTTGATTCAACGCCCTTCTCTAGTAGTGACGAATGGGAAATCCAAATGATAAGTTTAATTAAATTCTAATTTTTCATCCATAAATATATCTTGTTGGCGTAGTTAGATTGTAAATAACCCAATAATCAGCTCGTTATTACAGTAACATTAGTAATATTAGTAATATCCTTTTGTAATATTATATAGTCAGACAAACTACATCGTCGAGACGGCCACTCGGTTAAATTCGTACTGCCGTTTTACGATTTTAGTCTTTCTATTTTCTATCTATCTCGCTATCAATTGCCTTTGTCGTGTTCCGGTGTGGCAAGCTTGGTAGTCAGTAAAAATGAACAGCATTTTTAGGCAATATGTATTCAATCTCAGCCAGCTTTATGTTTTTCAGAAAAAATTAAAAAAACATGTAGAAGAAGTTGCCTTACAGTAAGATGATACTCGACGAAAGTGGCGATTAATAATCCTATTACACCATTACCATGATGATTCAATGCATTCTTAAGTATAAAACGTAATATTCTCCGAAACAATAATTATGTCATCCATTGCAAAACATTTAACATTGGAGAAACCCTCCAACTAATGCAAAAGACCAGTCAAGCAAATTTCTGAAAAGGCTTAGTTTGGCTTCGTTTATCATGATTTATGGATGAAGACAGCGAACAAGCCCGTTTTGGTCCGAGACCCCAGCGTAGAATAAACTAACCCTATCAGGCAGTTCGTAAGAGACGAGCATATGTTAACTGGGTCAAACCCAACAAGAGCAGTGGTAGTAGCGTGCTATGCAGCACCTCGCCCTGGTAGGGATCCACCATACCTATTCCTGCCACCATAATATTTTTCCTAAAAACCTGTCACGATTTGAAATGTCAAAAAAATAATACGTATCTTTTTTTGAGTTTGACATTACAAATCATGCAAAACGACACGATCGCAACGAGACGATAGTGCACATTCTAACCCCCCGGGACAGCGATGCGTCTACAACTACTATGGCGTCTATAGGCCACGTATGTCTTTCACTATTAGGAGAGCCATGTGCTTGTTCGCTGGCTTATCCTGTTAAAAAAGGACACCACTTTCCTGATAGTAAGAGGCAATAGTGGCCTATAGACACCATAGATCTTGTTGGTGAATAGGTCGGACTATTACGTCTGATGTGAAAGTCATGAAGCTAATTTCCTTTTTTCCAATTATTTCAGTTATAATATCAGCGTGCTGGGTGGCAGGCGCGGTGGTGGGATTGCTACCACTTTTCGGGTGGTACGCGGATGGTGAGCTCGACCGGGGCTGCTACTTCGTGGAAGTCATGGACTATAACTATCTGGTGTTCCTGTATTTCGCCACAATAGTCACTCCCAGTGTGCTCCTGGCTGGATTCTACGCTCATATTTACCGTGTTGTAGTGAAACAGGTACCTAATTGTTTTTCTTGGTATCATCTTATCTTTTGTCTTAGCTTTATCCCGTATTATATCATATGATATGGTGACGTGGTCGGCTACCTAATCTAGGGGATTTGACTAGGGCACCAGTTTTTAAAACATAAAAAATCTAAAAAATACTATTTTGGCTTATGTAGGTACCACCTTGTAAATATACAAATGCATTTAGTAGTTAGCAAACACACAAATAAAACGATAGACTAATTGAGAACTTCCCCTTTTCGAAGTTGAATAAAAAGACCTATTTGTCAGCACAACCACGACATGATTATAAAACTGATAATAAGCAGCTACTCGTAGTATTGTCGAGTTTTAGAAAGTTGAGTTCGGTTTCACTCATGTTTTTGTGATAATATTTGTATTGTTGCAATGTTTTAAACTTGTTAACAAAAAGTGTTTTTTTATATATTCTGTTTTGTATATACATATAAACAAATCAACTCAAAATTTTGTTTATTTTGTACGTAAGGAATCTTAAAACAAGTCCTAAAAACATTTTTATGTTGAAAACAAGTTTATCATAAAAAACAACAATAGATGAGCGAGAGAGAGAAGGTATGAATAAAAAAGAGAAAAAATATTGCAATTGCCATTGCCTTGATGTAAAAACATCCTCGAAAACAGGGTAAAACAAAATTTTGTATAACTTAATTATTAGGTAATGTCGGTAAATATCAAGATGTCAACAAGACCATTTACGTCTTCAATCTACACGATATTATAATGATATTGAAGTCGGTTTTTGTAATTTTACTGTGTTTAGATTGTAAAACCTAGTAATAAATATGCTTGTATCTTTAGATTGCACGTTGTGTTCTATACTCTACACCTATGGCTATTCTTTTCAATTAATTATAGTTTTCTGTGTCCCAGGTTAGCTGTAAAATATCTCTTTATCAGAGATAAGCTTGCCTTTTTTTACAGTTTTCTTATACTCTTGTCTAGGGTTCCGTACTCTAAAGATAAAAAAGCACCAACCAAAAGGTTAATCAGGAGACTTAGTTTTTGTCTTATCTTAATCCATAAATAACAATAATACGGGATATTTTTATGTCACTACGTGATAGAAGCAGAAGTGGTCGGTTTAGAAAAGTCAATATCCTTATGTAACACATGACGCGGGTATTTTATGGCTGCACAATGCACTACAAGTTGCTATTCAATTAAGCTCCAGCAGGCGTAGGATACGCCCGTTGAGAGAGCGGCCATCCAAATGTATGAATCGGCAATGACTAAAGCAAAAACCCTAGTACAACTGTTTTAGTTTACTAAAAGAATAAAATAGAACATAATTTATTTCACACTAGCTGTGCCCGCGACTTCATCCGCGTTTTTATTTAATTAATTTATTTTATACATTTCTAAAATAAAATTCCTAAATAAAAGTAGCCTAAGCCGTCCCTTACTACATTAGATATATGTCA
>DVZL01004877.1:0-12525 GCA_018236625.1 Lasaia peninsularis
ACCACATATAATCTAATAGTGATGCACACAATAATCGAGAAACAATCGCGATTTTATGTTTATGTAATTATTTGATTCTTACGGAAAGAAACACATAATAATTCATAATACTTATGTATTAATTAGCAAAAACTGCTTTATTTTATTAAAAGTTCAAATTTTTTGACGTGAATAAGGTTTTTAAAATTACTTTCCTAGGGACGCAATCCAAAAAAAACGAATGATAAAAAAATCAGGCGATACATTTACGTGTTGTAGCTATATCATATCTATCACCCAAAATTCAATTACATCACTGGATAGCTGAAGAATCAAAGAATTCATTACAATCGGTAAGGAATATAACACATCGCGCGTGGGGGAGGAAACAGCCTCGCAATTTTGATCCACATCGAGATTTCCATTTAGTATAACTTTCGATTCGGTGAAGCTACGACGTTCATTTAAGTTTTAATCGTCACCTCTAATCAAAATGTATTGATTATAAATATAATATTAGTAAGAAATTATGAGTGTGTATGTATTAAAATAAAAAAAAATTAAAAAAGTTATATTATAATGGCTGGAATTTCAAATTGAATAAGTCCTTAAACAAAAACAATGTAATGCTGTTACAAGAGTTTCAGAAAAATACAGGAATTAACTTAAAAATATTACTAATAACACTAAACGAATTAGAAAAGATAATGATGACTATATCTTACATGTGCAATGTACAATTGCAACTCGTAAATAAAGACTTGAATAACTAAGAAGGAAAATAGTACATTTCACTTAATTTTTATTTCATTTGTAAGTACTACAGCCCAGGAAAAGGGGTATGATTTTTTTTAATTTCTAGAGTTACTTTTTATTTCATAATGTACTTACTAATAATAAATATATTTCTGCACTTTGGTGTGCTGACTATACATTGTAAAGGGAAATACACTTGGTAGTGTCGTTAATTGTAAACGACACTACTGGTAGTGTGGATGGTAGCGTCCTTGCCAAAAAATGCGATTCATAAAATAAAATATGATCGTATAACACCTAATTGTTTTATTTCTCATGTTCTTTCATCATCACATTTTTTTTATTAATTACACACACAAATATTAAATAAAACACTCAAATACTTAATGATTAATCGTCAAAATTACATTATCATCATAATTATCCGTTCAAATATATTTAATTTCCCGATATACTTAGTAGTAGTTATATCAGGAAAATAAATATTTTTAAATTTTAAAATTAAATAATTTCGGTTAAAGTATCATAAACAAGAGGAATCGATTTGGAAATGTTTCATTTCCGAATCGAATTTCGCAACGTCACTATTTAATACTTGTCATAACGTCGCAACACTGAAACTGTCAAATCTGGAATCGAATTATAATTCCGGGTATAGTTTTTTTATAGGGTGTGACACATTGGAAATTTGATGGGAACAAACCAATTATTTTATGCAATATTATATGTTCGTATCGGCAGACTAAACAATATCCAGCAACACCAAATTATTAAATAAAACACCAAGTTGCGAAATAATTGCTATTTATATATCAATAGTAAAAGTAGTATTCATTGTTACATTAGCAAGGATAAACATCTAATACTTATCTTTAATATTATTGACTAAACATTGGACACTACCTTTACCGAATTAGAGCTATATCAAGCTACAATACAAAAAACAATCTTTATGTACAGATGAAGACTATATCGACAAACTAGAATGTCAGCCATCAGTCTTCATTAAACCCAATTTCGACAAGTATTCAGTAAAATTTTGTTATGAAGGTTATCTATTCGTCTACAAAATTGCCCGCCGCAACGTTGAAGTAAATAAGAAACCTAAAATTTATAGAGAATACTGGCAACTAGTATGCTTTAATTAATCTTAAGCTTCTAAATTTTAGATGAAAAAATACACAGAAATCATTATTGGTTAATTTAAAAACAAACATATTTACAACTTATTGAATATTCACAATTGATGATGCACACAGTATGCGCCCGCTCGCGTACTCCATATATCTCTATTCTAGGTCGGTCATGTAACTCTGGTCTAAGTATCTAAATATACCAATACCAAATGCTCGAGTCCCAAGTCGTAACATTCAACTTCAAGACTTGTGTCGCGAACTAAATCGCGTCTTTTTTGTTAAAGTTATTGCCCATGACTACTGACAAGGGTATTCATATATTTTTGATGTATTGTTAGCACAGCCATTATGTTGGGAATATGTAGTATTATCTTCTTCCCCGTTGTGTACTCCTCAACTGCATGAATAAGCTTTACCACTTTCAATGGGTGTAGCTTCCTCTGCATTATGTTTATTTACAATAGTAACGTTGTATATCGTAATAGTCTGGTAATCTAGAAGTGTTGTCTAGAGAAGCCCAATCCTACGCCCCTCATGGTGTGTGTGGTGGCCCGAGCCACGTCGTACTGGGCCTGCATCGCTTGGAACAACTCTTCTTGCTTCTTGTTAGGGTCTGAATCGCCGCTCCTTTCAGCACTTTCGGCGACCGCCGCTAAAACATTTTGTATGAAACTATTGAGAGTCTGAGATAAGGAACTAGAGTTAAATTCGTTATTCATAATAAGCTGCATTAAAACAATATTATTTACTTTGGTGGTGATATAAATAAATAATTATTTATAGCTAACTTAAAAAAAAAATTACCAATAAGTAGGTGCAAATAGTTTTATATTAAATATAACTTTTTAGAGGACAAACAGACTAAGTTGTGTTCTGCAACGACTCGCCCATATAGGTGCCATCGCTTAACCTATGCCAGACCATCTAACTTTAGTGCTTACTTAGCGAGAGGCTTATCAACACAGGTTCAGGATTAGCTATGCACAATTATTAATTTAGGTCTTTTTTTCATCGTTGGCACTTGGCGAAACTTCCACATATTGATATTTTGTATTAAAATTTATTAGCACTTTTTCGCATATTACTTATACTTAAAAATCAGTTTTGAAATAACAGCTTAGCTAAGTCTCGCTTCTTACAGTTCCATTATTAGGGCTAAATCTAAAGTTTTATTTATAGTACGTACATTTTTTTATTATATTAGGCAATCCGACTGGTGATTTTATTTCTTATAAAAATAATTAAAACACATACCATCTTTGATACCCATGAGCCGCATGAACTTGGAGACCTGCTTCCCATCCGAGTCCTGAGCAAACTTGGTGCCGCTCCACTTGGCCGCCTCTTGTTCTACCGACTTGTTTTTATTGGCCCATAGCAGCTTGCGTTTTTGAACCTGCAATTAATTTGTACTAAAAAAAAAATGATCCAGCTACAACTGGTATGGTCACTACCACATACCTAAAGGGTAACAAACGGGATGTCTATCTTTCACCAGGTTTTATCTCATGAGCCGTGACAGCTGGACAGTTAAAATTTTCACAGATACTAAAATCAAAAATAAAATAGACATAAAAAGGATGCTATCATACGACAAACGTGATTTTTTTCTCGTTTTCGCAAATAACTGAAAGGAACCCTTCGAGTGCGACATCGGCTCGCATTTGATTTGGCTGATTTTTAGTATTTCCATTTCCGCTATATAAGCAACCCAACCCACCAATAGATGTTGCTATCTGTCTTTAGATCGTGGTAACAGCCACGAACAGTCCACTCGATATATTCTTAGAATATCTGGTTACATATTTATTTCAAAATAAACGATTACAAGGAAGTTATACGTGTAAAACGACATTTTTTTTCGTTTTTAGAGACAGTAGATTCGGACCAGAACGTGCGTGAGTCTGACTCACAATTTGACCGATTTTTAATTATGGACCTGTCTTATGAATTATTTTCTGTATCTGCATGTGAAGTTGGTTATACAATAAACACAACGAAAGAGCTTCGAGCATACGCGCGCGTGCGTGCGTGCGTGCGTGCGTGCGTGCGTGTACCTGCTCGAGGATGCGTGCGGCGGGCGCGGTGGCGGGCAGGCGGCAGGCGGGCGCGTCCCCGGCCGCGGCGCGCAGCTGCTGCGCCGTCGTCATCGACCCGTCCGGCGTCTTGATCTGGAGACCTGTACGCACCGGGAACTATACTATACTATATATACTTCACATCCTTATAGTCTGTTGTACACTTTTGTTTACCGATTACGAATACTACGTAAGTACGAATAATAAGTCCAATCTGCCATACTTTAAAGGCATTTTTATCCTGACATACTGATTTACGGTCTGACTGAAACAATTTTTTGTTTCACATAGACCCACATCCTATGAAGGGTTCTTGCGACATGTCTATACAGTTCTAAAATTTACCATTGGATCGGAACGTGGCAGGCTACTCTTTTGTCTTATTTAAGTAAGTTGGATTCCTAACCGGGCTGCTCAGCACTATACCATTAGAAAACCATTTTTAATTTTATGAATAAGAATTTATGACAAAATACAAAACAGAAATGAAAACTAAAAATTTTATAACTAATTTTATATGAAATACATTGGTTATATTTGAGAATAGACTGTATTTGAGGAGATATTGCTAGCTTCTTCACTATCATAATTAAAACCTAAACTCAACATTGCATTCATTTTATAGGTATGTAAGGCATCTAATTTAAAACAAGTCATTATAAACATAAAATGTGGAAAAAATTGTCAAAAATCGCATTAAATTTTGTAAACTGGAAAAAACAAAATTTTAAAATTTATAAATTGAATGTGTCAGTAACAAATGAAATTAATATAAGATAAAAAATATATAAACTATTTATTATTGTCAGTTTTTTTAAACTTTTTTTTTAAAAAAACACTTGTCTGTAAGACGAGAACATAGTTTTTCTGTAACTTAATAGATATTCGGACTCAGAATCAAATGCTGAGTACTCTCTTTCAACATGCCCAAAAGTTAAAAGCAACAGTATGTATAACGTAGCTGTAAGAAATATATTTTACGGCCTATTCTTGTACCTACCAAATGTATATAAAAACCAAAACATCAGTACGATGTTTTGGAGAAGTGTGACCAAATAATTTGTTCACATCAAGAAAATAGTGATGTCGTCAACCTAACACCCTCGAGCAATCAAATCGCAGAATCTCAAAGTGAACGAAATTATAAACACAAAGTGTGAAGCGAAAAGTCATTCACTTTTTTTTAATAGGACAAGCGAACAAGCACACGGATCTCCCGATGGTAAGACTTTCCGTAGACCTGTAGACCGTCTACCTTTGATCATGTTGGAAATGATCCAGTTGACTGGCAGATGGTCTATTCTACACAGGGGACCCCGGCTAACAAGGGAAGAAACCCACACACACACAAACTTACCCATTTTTTCCATTACTTCTAATTTCTTGTTTACTTTGTAGGATGAAGGCCTATAATCACCAGATGGAGATCCCCGTCTATCTCTCTCAGAAGAGCTGTAAAATTAGATATATTTAAATTATTTGATTAAATATGGTGTACGTGTGTGAACGAGTGTATGTGTGGATATTTAAGTCAATCAATTTTTTATAATTTTGCCACAATCAATACTGACATGATTATTTTCGTCTACTGTTTGGTTTTGCATACACAAATGTTGTCATATATTGAGCAGACTGCTCTACATTAGATTTGATGCAGGCAGTGCGTGTGTTTTTGTGTGTGTACCATATGAGTGAGTATATGTGTAGACACTTAAGTCAATCAATGTGTAGAAGTGTATTTTCTTTATTTTCCTACAAGGTGCCCTATTTACATCAATACTGACATGATTATTTTAATGAACTGTTTGTTATTGTATACAAAAGTTGTCATCTACTGGGCAGACAGCTTTATATGTTAAACGGCAACTGTTTTCTATTAGACTTGATGCAGGCAGTGCGTGTGTTAGTACACGTGTGTACCTGTGCGGTGGTGGAAACGCGGCCCCGCGGGACCTCGAGCGCGGCCGATCACGGCTGTCTCGACTAGATCTGGCAACAAAAATATACACGTGGATAAATATACCATGGATCACTGATGCATTTACTCAAATAATATTATAATCAAATTATTATATGTAATACAATTTGATACAAATGAAAAAAATGTGTTAAGTTTTTATATTACTATTCGCTGATATGTTTAATTATGATAATTTCACAAGAAAAATTAAATCTCTATTAGTAGATAACAAATAGAGTATTTGTATGAGTGGATAACAATAAACAATCATCGAGTACGTACTCCCTCCTCCTCTCCTCCGAGCGGCGGCCGTGCCTGCTGTCTCTGTCTCGGTCGCGCTCTCTGTCCCTCTCACGCCTATCGCGGTCTACGAATCTGAAATATTTTATTGTTTTTTTTTATTTATTTATGTCAGTACAGGTATTTAAATTATCTCAAAATAATTTATTTTAAATTACGGTTACGGTAAGGCCACGGCTGTCTCTTACCATCAGGAGACCCGTTTCCCTGTTCACTGTCTTATCTTATAAAAAAAAACCTTACGGACCGGAACACAACAATGACATTATGGCGGCAGGAATAGGTAAAGCGGTTGATCTCTACCCGGGCGAGCTGCTGCACAGCACTCTACCACTAGTGGTCATGTTGGTAGTGACCCAGTTAACCTATGCTCGCCTCTTACGAGCTGCCTGGTAGGAAGGCAGTTGTCTATTCTTCACAGAGGGCCCGGACCAAACAGTTTATGGTAAGGAGTTTTATAGAACGCGAGTAGAGCTTTGTTTGGATCTCTTGTATTTCCACGTCAAATGCGGCAAATGCTACGTAACGGGACTGTTTTCGGGCGAAAAAAATTAATTGTAAGAGAACTACAACAAACTAAGATTAATAGTATAAAACCGACCTTTGACCGCCTCGTTAGTCGAGTGGCTAGCGTACACGTCTAACCGCATTGACTAACGATTCGATTCCCGACGGGGACAGACATTTGTGTGTTGAACATAGATGTTTATATTTCCGGGTCTATGAAATTTATTCTTGTATATATTGAAGTATTTCTATGTATTAGTATTGTTCACTAACACCCATAACACAAGCATTTAATTTATTAATTACTTTGGGGTTAGATCAATTTGTTTAATTTGTCCAGTAATACCTATAACTATTTATATATTAATTATTAAATCTTGTTAGGTGTAAACATAAGTTTAAGCTCTCTAAAAAGTTGTATGAAAAAACTTATCAGTTTTTTTCATACAACTTCGTAGTCTTTAACTATAGAATGGATAGGAAAGTTCCTTAAAAACCTTACCTGGGGCTGACGGCATCCCGGGCATCTTGCGAGCGCGCCCAGCTCGGAGGCTCTCCACCGTATGGCTTCAGTTCCATCAGGGCAGGGACCTGACCAACAATAGGAGAGACATTTATAACAATCTAATTGTTTCCACTAGATAGGTTTTTGAAAAAATATTATAATATTGATATTAAGTAGAAATTATTATAAACAAAAAAATATTTAAGTCCCGTCAAAAACTGACTCAAAAATTTGCAGTTAAAAATAGACAGACAGACAAAACGTTTAGCAAATATTACTTTGGTATATACCGTATAAACATACAGATGCACTTGGTAAAAAGCTGTTATTTTATTATACATACAGACACTAGTTTTATTTATTGTATATTAGTCCTAATGTGCACGCCTTCCTAGAACCCCTCTCTCCGGACTTGAACATAATATTATTATTATGGCAGCAGGGAGAGATAGGGCGCTGGATGCGTATCTACCCGAACGAGTTGCTGCACAGCACTCTACTTAGTTTCAAGTTAGTCTTGACAGACAGAAAGACGAACGGAAAACAAAGTAATTATATACGGATCCCGCTTTTCCTTTTGAGGCAACTCTTAACAAGAATTAATGACATTAGACTGTTCATTAATAAATAGCCTAGCTTAAAATAACGGTTTATCCCTCTCCCACGGAAACCTGTATGTAAACGGGATAAAAAGTAGTCTATAATCTTCCCCGTTACAAATAAGAACCCACTAGCCAAATTTCGTTTCAATCGTCCCAAAAGTTTTTGTGTGAATCGCGACCATAACCCCCAGGCAGATTTAATTAACAGCTAATTATTTTAAATACTATAATTTAGATTACCTAAGTATAAAAATAAATAAGTAGTGTTCAGTCAATATTTTTATTAATTGGATTCCACAGTGAAAAAAATGTATTAACTAAACTCTACTTATTTATATGATCTTCAAAACAACAAAAAATCAATTACAATGTTGAGATTATCTATATGTGACACGGTAATCTGCTTAAAATCTGATATTTCGAATTTTTTTTATCTTGGTAAACATTCAAAAACATTTTATCGGGATTTGTTTATGTAGTACTAGCTATCCGCCCGCGGCTTCGCCCGCGTGAATTATTTTAATAACGCAGACATCTTTCAAAGGGCAGAATTTTTTCCGACTAATTCTAATAATAATATTTATTGCGTAAAAACATACCCTCTTTTTAAATGTAGTCGGTTAAAAAGGAGCCTATGTTCTTCCTTAAGGTCCACTCTATCTCTGTACTAAATTTCATCAAAATCGGTTCAGTGGTTTAGTCGTGAAAGCGTAACATACAAACAGACAGAGTTACTTTCACATTTATAATATTAGTATGGATTAGTACACAATAGTACAAAACAAGAACGATACATTTCAGTTTCGACATTTTCAATAATTAACAATGACAATAGAGTTGAATAGATCAAAACACTGTACTTAATATTTCTGTATTAAAAGCAATGAGTGAAAACAGCGAACATGACGTCACTTGCGTTCGGGTTTGTTCGGGAGCTGTCGGCGTGTCTTCAGTTCTTGATTGATACTTATATATTTATGGACAACTTTAGAATTATTGCAAATACATAGTCTTTCCATTTATCACAAAATAACTGATTTAAAAACCCAATTTTGTCCGCGTTTTCATTTTACGCTCCCACAGGAGTTAAAATAGCCTACATTAAGTCCGGCATTGGCATTTAATTATCGCTAAATATGTTCCCATGTTAATTGCAGATTTAAAGAATATCTAAATTGACTGATTGTATGTGTAGTGATGTATACTTTCAGTAAACTAAATTATTCCGGGCGATGGACGTATTATTCCAAAGCAACATACATTAGCATTTTTTGTAATTTATTTAGATAATAATTCCTGACCTTATTTTCTGTGTGGCGGTCATCCGGTTTGTCTCCCAAAAGACCGCGTCTATTGTAGCTTTCGTTATGTCCACGACTGCGTTCAGGTCTTTCTGATCTAAAAAGTTTATATGAATAATAAATATTAACCTTATTCACACTGATGAAACAATATGGAAAACATTGAATAAGCATATCATAGAATAAATATCAAAATTATATGTAAATTAATATCCTTATGCCCATGTTTCCAAAGAGGTTAGCAGAGAATAAATACATGAGCATATCGGGTACAAATACAATCTCAGCCAACATTGTTTTCTGAGAAAAATTATAAAATCGGGACCCAAGATCGCGACCATAACAAAGCGACGCAACGGTAATACTTGTGGTTGTATATATATCTCTTAACATCAGAAGAACCGCCCGCTTGTTCGCTATCCTCACTACATATTATAAAAAAGTCGCTTCTTCCTGTCGGTCTGTCCCTATGTTTGCTTAAATCTTTAACACTACGCAACGGATTTTGATGCGTTTCTTTTTATAGAGTGATTCGAGAGCAAGGTTTTAATGCAAATATAACACACACACATACATTATTATAGTATAGAGAACACTGATAATAGTTATTGAGTTTTCTTTTTTTTATGGAATAAGGAAGCGAACAAGCACACGGTTCTCCTGATGGTAAGAGACAACCGTGGGCTATAGACACCACAGATGTTGTAGGTGCATCACTGTCCACGACATTGTCATTATGGCGATAGGAATAGAAAAGGCGGTGGATAGCTACCCGGGCCAGTTGCTGCACAGCACTCTACCATCAGTGGTCTTGTTGGCAATGACCTTGAAGACCTATCCTCGCCTCTTACGAGCTACCCGGTAGCAAGACAGATAGTCTATTCTACACAGATGACCCGGACCAAAACGGGGAGAATATCTAAAGTGATGTCGTAAATAAGAGCGTTTATTTGCGCTTGCATTGCAAACGTATTGTACACTTTAAAAAGGTCTACAGAAAATTCCGCGACAGCATAATATCGTTTTTTACTTAATTATTTTATCCATTTCTAATATAAAAAATCTTAAATAAAAGTAGCCTAAGCCGTTTCCTATTATAGCAGCTGACTGCCAGTGAAGTCCCGTCAAAATAGGGCCAACAGTTTTGGATATTAGCGGGTACAAACACACAGACAGACAACAATTCTAAAAAAATTTGTTTCGGTACATGTGTCTTGTAAACGTCATCCTTATGCATTTAGTAAAAATGGGTTTTTTTATATTACATACACTCTAATTTTATTTATTTGTATAGATATCTAATCCCACCTGCCAACCCGATCATCTCTTCGCGGTGATTTTCTGTCGTGGTCACGTCGACGATCGCGCCCGCCATCTGACCGTTCTCGGTCGCGTTCACGATCTTGGTCCCGTTCTCGATCTCGGTCACGTTCACGTTCACGTTCGCGATCACGGAGACCGTCGTGACCACGTTGGCGGTCACGATCACGCTCGCGTTCACGACTATCATCTGTTAAGGAGTTTATTTTATACTTATAAATAATCATAAGATTTAAAACTATAAGTACGAAATACTAAAGTGTTAAAACATTTCAACTGAATTAGCGTAGGGAGAACCCATACGGTATAGGCAGAGAATATCGAGTGCCAAGTGACTTCTACATATTAGCTTCGTCTACATCATTACTCTCTTCGTACTAACGCGCCGGTTTCGGAGACTCTTGACACCACCGTCGGATAATATACGAGCAATTTGGTCGTAGAATGTCAACCGAGGTCTCCCCGGGTACCCACAACCATCCACATTCGCATTGTACATCTGTTTTGTCAATCTTTCATTGTCAAGTGAGTGTAAGTTATACAATACATAGGGTGTATAGTCTCTTTCTCGTTGTTAATCCTAAAGTTCTGATTTTTAAAATTATCATTTAATATTTTGAATATTAATTCATTCTCATAAGATGGAATGCATCATTATTAGATGGTTATTTAGGAGTTACCCAACCCAAGTAATACGAACAGTGTGGTAGCAGTCCGGGTTAGTCCTCATGTTACTTACATAGCATTATGTTTTATAGAGAACTTATAAAAAATATAGAGAAGTTATGATGAACATAAAAAACTCACTGGAACTCCGTCTTTCATCTCGTGAAGACTGTCGTGATCCTCTCGCATCAGCTGGTGGTAACTCGGGTTCCGATTCGACTTGAGACTCCTGCGGCCAAACAATTCAACAAATTATGTTTTCTGAATAAATATTACAAATAGTCTTAAAGAGTATAGCCTAATAACAATGTGTACAGTTCAAATAATACATTAATATTATTAAAGAATAATTTATTTACAACATAAACAGTTTTATTAAATAATAATAAAAAGAATAAATTTATTATTATTCTAAAAAAATACATTTAGCTTCACACTAGGTGAGGTCTGTGTCGTGGATATCAATACAATGTTATATTTTATGAAAATATACCAATTCTAGTTATTCGAGGCTACTAATTGCTATTATTTATATATATTACACATTCCATATATAATATCCAATTAAAGTGAAAAGAAGGGAAAGGTAAGTAATTCATGCAATTTAATATCCTCATATTTTAGCATAAAATGTTTAGATTGTAATATTATTAATAATAATAGAATTCCGTAAACATTTAACATATTTATTTTAATAATTTTATAGGTTTTTCCGAAACTGGTATGTTTATATGAAGAGAGTAGCGGAAGCTGGGCAAATACGCAAGAATTGTGATATTTGTCACACGATGCTCTCTGCCTACATCACAAGGCACCCGGTCAAATATGTATGGAGAGATTTAGATCTGAGAAATATTTTTTTAATAAAACATGATAGATACAATAATACAAATACATTTATACAACAATTATATGTAACTTATTCATATTGCGACTCTATTATATTTTCAACCAATTAAATTCAGTATTCCAAACTAAATCCTTTAGACGCGTACAAGTTTCACAGGCAAAGTTTTTGTTTTATGTTACAGTAAATAAAAACTAGATTATCCGGCCTTCACTTATATGGATTCGCGATTATTCAGAAGTATTTCAGGCACTAAAAACCGGTCTCAAACGTCAGTTTACTAGATAATACGAATTCGTGATATCTCTGCAATGAAGAGAAAAACAGACGTAATATAAATGAAAATTATCAAATATTGTAGTCTTTAGAATTACTATATGCGTATTAAATATTTTGTTGGGTTGGCAACTAAGTAATTGCGGATTTTTTTAGAAAATCCAAGAGAATTTTTCATGGAACTAAATAACTGTATTCTTTAATTATTATTATTAAACCGCCTCGTTGGCCGAGTGGCTAGCGTACACGCCTAACCGCATCGACTAATCGCGAGGCTCGGGTTCGATTCCCG
>DVZL01004878.1:0-12524 GCA_018236625.1 Lasaia peninsularis
GCTTAGTTTTTTTGTCGGTGACTTTTGATTGCAGGTGTGTCACCTGAGTCGATTTTTTTGCTCACGAGTGTAGTTATGATTTAAATTTCGAAAATCAACAAAGTGCGAATCGGACTCGCGCACGAAGCGTTCGGTACGGTATCGGATATCCATCAACTATAAAAATAACGTATTAAATATAGTAGTAATATACCACGATTTAAATATGCATAGCGACATCTATTGGTCGGATCGGATCGTTCGTTGTATGGGAGTTCCCTTCAATATTTTATTCTGTATTATTGTATGTAATTATATATATTTTATTCTGTGTTTTGGTACTCATTATTAGGTTTAATAGTAAGAGAAATACTGTAGGTATCCGTAATATTTCAACTGTATCGTCACGTCTATGAGACGGCCTAGTGACGTACAGACTGACGGTCAGTGGAGTCTTACTAATAGTAAAAACTTACGAGGATTACAACCAGGTAGATCGTAGCAGGACAACGTTTCGTACGTTACGAGGGTAGTCCCGAATTTGCCTTTCAAGCGGATTGTACATTTGTCATCAAGTGGTAAACCTCCAAAAACCACTGTTTGATTTTGATTTGGCTGAAAACAAATTTCTGAATATAAATCACGTTCAGTAATATAAGGGATCAAGTTAAAATGTTCGTAATCTGTGATTTTTAGCTTTTTTAGCAGCCAGCTTAGCTGTAAGACATCTCTTGTCAGAGAGAAACTTGCCTTTCGTACTTTTTGTCATATTTTTTTATTATTCGCTGTAATATCATTACATATTATAAAACAAAGTCACTTTTTCTGTCACAAGCATACAAGGGGACTCTATGTAAGCTTACATTTTTAAAACTACGCAACGGATTTTGATACGTTTTCTTTAATAGATTGAGTGATCCAAGTGGAAGGTTTTTATGTATATAACATGTATAGTAAACCCGTGCGAAGCCGGGGCGAGTCGCTAGTTACAAATGTAGGTACAACAAAGTGTTAAACAAACAAATAATATTCTCTACCGGTTATGCGATTACCGAGAGAGAAATCTATCAAATTTCACAATGTTAACTTAAATAATAAGATTGTTATTTAAAAAAAATCCGTCAAGTACGTATCGGACTTGCGCCAGTTTTTTCGTTTCATTCCGTATCGTAATCAATAATAACAGAAAAAATTAAGCTTTTTGTATGGGAGCATCCCTTGTTTATTTATTCTATTATATTTTAGTATAAGATATACGGCATTATAGCGGCCACAAAAATACGTCATCTGTGAATATTTCAACTCTATAGCTATTACGGTTCATGAAATATGACAGATAAACAGTCAGACAGACAGACTGACAGATAAACGGGTAGCGGAATCTTAGTAAAAGCGTTCCGTTTTTTACCTTTCGTGTAAAGAACCCTAAGTACAGACTCTTTGAACGTTATTTACCAAAAACTTCCTTTTTTGAATTGTGCCTTTATATTAGGTACCTACTAAGAGTGCCATATATGTACTTGGTTGGGATCTAAAATAAAGTTGAAATAGCCCCAATTAGTCAAAAAAATAGCCTTTTTAGTCTAGTAGCCATAGTCAGACCTTCACTGTCCCGGGTTCGATCTCTGGGTGGGGCTACTTGTTGTATAAGTATATTTAGTTTATCAGAAAAACATAACGTTCCATGAAATTAGGTTTGTCTGCGACTTGGAGATGGACTTGCCACCTCTCATGGGGTATATATTCGATATACTAGTCGGATAATCGTGGGTGCATAAATATGCCCTTCGGGGATAACGACGTGACGTGAAAAATGATTTTTTTTAATTTTCTTATAAACAACGACGATATCCAATTGATCTTGAATGGCGCAGATTTTAATAGTTTTAACTTATTGGTACTAGCTGTGCCTTCATCTACGTTTGAGACGAACTAAATAAAATATCAGCTGTCTGACAGTGACAGTCAAAATTGGTCTAACGGTTTCAGAGCTTAGCAGGTCTGTTACAGACAGATAAAAATAATAATTTAGTATATAAGTATATCTTCTAAATATACATTGTAAAGCTGTCATTTTAATATTACGTACAGATACTCCGGTTTAATTTATTTGTATAGATATGGTATTTTTATCATGAAACATGTTAGTTGTGTCAGAATATGAAAACTCGTAAAGTTGAATTACCGAATCGGTAACATGAAATATATTTATTCACATTTCATTCACAGCGAGCAGTAGAATTACCACCAATGTCAGGTGTCGCGCTGTTCTCTGGGTCGATGGTGCCGATTCTAACGCATATCGTCTATTTTATTTTACGTTCATGTTGTGTTTTTGCAATGACATGAAAACAACAGACATAGAATCTCTAGAATCAATTTCTAGTCAAATTCAAAGACTCACTCACTCACCCATATCTTCTTTGGATTTGTGTTGCCTTGAGTGCTTTTACTGCAAGTGTTGCTAATATAAAAGCAAAAGTCGCTTTCTGAAAAAAAATTGAATAAGATAAACGGGAGATTCGTATATCTAATTCGTATATCCTAATGATAAGAGATAATCGTTGTCTATACCATAGATGTTATAGGAGCGTCACTATCCTGTGATCGGGGTGTTAAAGTTAATGTGTAAGTTAACTTGTACTGCCATTTTATAGCAGAATAATAATTTGTTTTTTTTAATTTAATGGAGTTATTGAATGCTATCTGTGCCGTTTTTTTATTTTTTTATTTTATACATTTCTAAAATAAACTTAGCGGACATAAACAGAAAGCATAAACAAAAATTCTAAAAAATCATAAGTTTTCATTTATTTTTTTAAGCTTAAACTAAATATTTTATATAACACGATAAGATCAGTCGTACTTACTGTATTAATATATTCTATAATTTTCACCGTTGGCCCGTGGTGAAACTTCCACATTTGCACCAAGCGCCAACGATGAATAATATAATATAGAATATTCAAAAAAATATTATTTTTGTATATTATGTAGGTACCTTGTTAACATACATGTGCATTTCGTTAAAAGCGCTTTTTTAATATCACATACCTACAGATTCCAATTTTATTTATTTGTATAGATAATGTAATATTTAGAACTAGCCGTTTTGGTGTACTCCGTATAACCCGTTCGAATCGAATGTAATTTTTTCTTATATTTATGAAGTTTTATTTGTTAATATCTTACTCCAGACGAAAATGAATCCCAAACCATACAAATCATGAAAATTGGCCCGGCCTTTATTGGCTTATAAATGGAGTAGGTACCTATACCTATATGTCAAAATAAATATAAAAACTCGTAAGATAATTACATCAAATTAAGAATGTTATTTCTGGACTATAAAAAATATCGTCAGGCCCATATCTTCGAGACGGTAGGCAGAAGTACTTACATACTTATGCACCGTCGATTAGTCAACGATATTAGGTCCCATGACGTGACAGGTGGCAAGTCCGTCGTCATATCGGACACAAAACGAATCCCAGGCAATCTGGCTGGAATCGACCCCGAGATCACAGAGGCCATTAATAGGTTCCAAAAAACGTACTTTCAATCATGGTTCAGACCAAACCACTTTAAACTGGGCTGAAAAATTTATCAATCTTACCATCAAAAGTGTTCCATGAAAATCTTCCGTCAATAAAATAACTGCCTTTCGAATAAGTGTTTGTCAGATATTCCGGAGTAACGTGGTATCTCTTATGTTCCAGACCCTTCTTAAATTCCTTCCACGGTTGGATCGTTTGTCCTTTAAGCCAAAGCGACGTTCCACCGTTGTCATTTAAAAATGTTGTCCATATTGTATAATAGTCCCCGGGACCTATATCAATTTCACTAAAGCTCGTGTTGGGCTTAATCAAGCTGTAGTTTATCTACAAAATAAGGGAAGAAAAATATAATTTACCTAATAAAAAAGAAATAGTACATGTTATCACTAAGTCAATAAAATAAGAAAAGTCTCGAGGCCCACTCGGGTATATCTGCCGACATCCGGTTATCCTCCCCCCCATGCCCCCACAACTAAACGGCTTCCCCGATTTTCAACTAACATGTCTAAGAACACTCGCAGATAAGTCACTTTTTATACAAAAAAAAAACTAAATTGAAATCGCTTCATTCATTAGGACCTACGATGCCACAGGTTGATGGACAAGTCTACAGACATACACACACGTCAAACTTATAACACCCCTCTTTTTGCGTCAGGGGTTAAAAATAGCAACGCACACTCGTCTAACTGTTGTACTTTTCACAAAAACTACAATAATTATTACTATAGTATATATAATATCAATATTACACAAACTTATAATAGGTACCTAAGTTTTGTAAGTACTTACAATTTCATTACCATCATCATCCGGATTCACCAGTGTGACCAGTTGCCAAAATCTGGATGGTTCCACCCAAAATGTAATCTTCTGCTCTGTACGACATTTAATGTCTATCTCCACACGAGAATTTTGGCTGAACACTTTGTCACTTTCACCTAAAATAACATTTTTTAACATAAGACATAAAGTCAACAATTACTTCAGTAATAATTCTGTGAATTTCAGTTTTGTCACAGTGATACATAAAACAATTATCTACATACCTACTATGGGTAAGATAAAATAAAAATATATATTGAATATTTTAAATTTATTTTTTGTTTATGTGTATTTTTTGTGTATGGATTTTTTTTCTATGTTATATGTCATATCTACATAGAAAAAAATCCATACTCATTTCTATACAGCCTTGGTATATTTTTCCACCAAACAAACAAACGGACACAGATTTTTTTAACATAACTGTTTCGATATAAGTACCGTAACTATTTTCTAAATTTATTTCTTTTACCTCAACGCCTGAACTAATTACCGACAAATTTTTTTTCAACTCTGTTTAATTCTCCCTGGGAAAGTGAAATAACTTGAAAAGCGGGGTATTCCAGGAGCAAACCTACTACGAACACATGGTTTAGATCTTTCAGCTTATCATTTACAAACTAAACCAAGTCCTTTGTAGAAAAATCCCCAAAGTAATCAACTTATACGCTTCTGATATAGATGCTACAACGATATTAATACATAGAAATACTTATATAGATACCAAAATAAATTTAATACCGGACCCGGAAATACATACATCTGTGTTCATCACACAAATGGCTGTCCCCGTCGGGAATCGAACCCGAACCTCGCGGTTGGTCGGTGACGAGAGGCGTGTACGTTAGCTACTCGACCAACGAGCCGGTTTTTGTATAATCATAATGTATGTAAATTTTACTTACTTAAAAAGTTTCTTTCGCATCTAAGCATCAATGGCTAGAACAAAAAAGATAAGATAATAAATCTCAAAAAACTGTAAGGTAAAAATGATAATGCAGAGTGGTGCAACAAATCTATACAAAAATGAAATTGGAGTGTTGGTATATAATATTAAAATAACTGCTTTTTACTAATTGCATATGTATGATTATTGAGTACTTTATACCAAAACAGTATTTTTTAGATTTTATAGGACTCTCATACTTAAAAATAAAATTGGAGTGTCTGTATATAATATTATAATAACCAAAATATTATTTTTTAGAATTTTTATCTGTCTGATTGTACCCGCTAAATTCATAAACCGCTGAACCGATTTTGACAGGAATTTCACTGGCAGACATCCAATTCATAAGGACCGGCTTAGGCTACTTTTATTTTAGAAGTATATAAAATAAATTATTTAAATAAAAACGCGAACGAAGTCGGGCACAGCTAGTAAAAAATATAACTATCCCTAGATTACACAAATTGGTCTAACCTCAAAATAAGCGAATGATATACTTGTGCTAAGGGTGTTACACTTATAATATTAGTACCCGGATGACCGAGGTTTGCTCGGTGTTTCACTGATTAAATATCAATAATCAGTAACCAGGAAACCACTGTTATTTTTCAATAATTAATAAAAATATCTTAGCAACCAATCTCTACTAAGCCTATGTCTTACTAAAACTTAGCTAGTTCGATTAATCGCCCCCGAAACCCCTTAAATACAAAATTTCAAGAAAATCGTTAGAGCCGTTTCCAAGTTCGTTGATATATCTAATACCTTTAATCGTTTAAACGTATTAGATAGATATACTTATTGCGTAAAAACATGTGTTATTCTCATACGTATAAGCTATGTTACTGTAAAGTTTCGTCCAAATCCGTATCCGTATCCGTATATCCGTAGTTTTTTCGTGAAACAGTAACCAACATCCATACATATCCATCCATTACAAACTTTCGTGTTTATAATATTAGGACTTATTTATATGAGACTTATTTATATATATCATATAAATAAGTCCAGTCGAGCGACATTGCCATCTAGTAAAACGCCTTTTTGGATTACACATTATCATATCGTAACAGTATCAGTTCATTAGGTGGTTTTTTATTGTTTCCCATTGCGTCACAGTAAAATATATAAGTGCATAATATTGATCTAGGCTTAGCTTTATATCTGTAGCTATATTTAGACGAGATAGCTAAACAAAGGTCACCGAAAATAATAAATAAACCGAGGAAGTGGAATTATCTATTGGTAATCCCTACTAACGTTATAAATGTAAAAGAAATTCTGTTTGTCTGTCTGTCTGTCTATCTGTCTTTCTGTTTGTTAAGTTTTCAAGCCTAAACCACTGAACAAATTTTAATGATATTTGGTACAGAGATGGAGTTAACCTTGCTTACTTTTTAACCGATTACATTAAAAGAGAGTATGTTTTTAGGCAATAAGTAGGTATTATAAGTCGGAAAAAAAGCTTTTTGAAAGTTATTTGTGTTTTTAAAATAATTCACCAGGGCGAAACCGCGGGCGGAAAGTTAGTACACAAGTATTGCGTATAATTGCTGAAGTCTGATTTTACACTCAATTTAAAGTTATTTTAAAACTCATTGTGGTTTCGTTATAAAAAGTAGCCTCTATCTTTCTCCAATTATAATCTGCTTTTATTAAAAAAATCACTAAAGTTTGTTTAGCCGTCTTGATGTAACACGCAATGAATTTGTAGTTTCAATTCTGTGAGTTTCAATACAAGTGAAATCGGGATTACTAGGATATTCTAGATATATATTGCAGACACCCTTAAGTTTTGTACCTTAGTCGTCTTTGTGTCATTGGTTTTTTTTCATATATAAAGACAGTGATTAAGTTCACAGGTCTCCCGATGCTGAGAGACCACCGTGGTGTACGAACACCATAAATGTTTTAGGTGGGTCCCTTTCAGTGGTCGGACTGTCAGACCGTATCTGGAACTCTATCGGCTACCCTACCCTCCGAACTTACGTTACTTAAGAGCTCGAAAGATGCGAGCATAAGTTAACTGGGTCATTACCAACAAAACTAATAGTAGTAAAGTGCTGTGCCACACCTCAGCCGAGTAGGGATCTACCACCTCACCATTCTCACCGTCATATTGACCGTCGTGTCGCGATATGGTAGCCGGTAGATTTGCACACGACAGCGACGCATCTACAACATATATGGTGTATATAAGCCACAGTTGTCTTTTACCATCAGGAGAACTGTTTACGTTTTTCTTTGTTTTCTATTTATGTATCTTCTTAACGGGTCAGCTGGCAAAAAACTCTTTTGTAGGAGATAAGCTCGTCCTTTCTAGTATTTTCTTTCAGTGATTGTTTTTTTTATGTTGTTCTGTGTACAATAAAGAATTCAATAAATAAATAAACCGTGTTCCAGTTTGGTCTTATCCCATAAAAAAATAGTTCTTATTATCTTATTTAAAAAAATGTTATTTTTTTTTCTTGCAATTGTCGCCTTTGTGGTTAAGTCGCTTAGAAATTCCCGAGTAGGGCAAATTGATTTCATATCGTCGGTTATACTTGAGTGCATATTGCATATGTACGATATTTTGTAAAAAAAACCGTCAATCGCGCACTAAGGGTTCCGTACCATTATCTATAATAACGTTTTTTGTATGAGAGAACCCTATATATATTTTTAGTATTATCTAATTATTTCTATTTTTTTTTCTTCAAATTACACAAATTGATCTAACCCCAAAGTAAGCAAATTATATGCTTGTGTTATGGGTGTTAGACAACGAAACTAATACATAGAAATACTTAAATAGATACCATGATAAATTTAATAAACACCCAGACCCGGAAATACAAACATCTGTTCGTCACACAAATGCCTGTCCCCGTCGGGAATCGAACCCGAGCCTCGCGATTAGTCGATGCGATTAGGCGTGTACGCTAGCCACTCGGCCAACGAGGCGGTCAAATTGCTCGTTTTAAAGTTATAAGATAAAAAAACCGGCCAACTGCGAGTCGGAATCGCGCAGTAAGGATTCTGTATCATTATTTATAAAAACGGCAAAAAAACACCGTTGTTTTATGGGAGCCTTATTTAATTTATTTATTACAGTAGCAATAAAACATCATCACGAAAATCTCAACTGCCTGACTATTACAGTTCATGTCTTTTCTGCCTGTCTGACATCAAGATACAGCTTGATGTCAGACAGGCAGAAAGTCAGATGGACAGTGAAGTCTTAGAAATAGGGTTTCGTTTTTTCCGCTTAGGTTCGGAACCCAAAAACATTACCAGATACAAATATCCATGTAGATTTTCCATGAGTTTACGTATGGACTTTTAGAACTTAGGAAAACAATAGATCAATTCGTTTTTTTGAAATTAAATATAATTAAACAAAGACAATGTTACCAGTGCACAAAATTGCTGAACAGTATGGTTCACATTACCGATAGTCAAGCAATACCTACGCCAAGATGATTGGAAAAATATACTATCGACCGGATGTGAGATCGCCCGTTCCTTTTTTGTCTAATTACTTTAATTACGGAGAGCACTTACAGGATTTCCCGTCAGTCACTAGACTCAGTATAACCTGAATGTGACATCCGTTTCAGAACCACTGAGTCAGATCGAACATTGACTCATTCATTCATCTTTTCTCTTGAATGGCCCAGCATGAAATTTCAAATGTCACGCACAAACGGAGGTTTTCTTGTTACATTACGTATCCTATTGGAACAATTATCTTTGTTTTTATTCATTGTAAAAAGTTTGGAATAGAAAAAAAACCATTGAGCGTTATTTTTGTGTAATTTTTTAAAGAGTTAATTTTGCTAGATTCAAAGGAAACAAGATAAAGTACACCCATATCTTCATGCTAAGTTCCTGGCGGGCTAGGCAGATTGAGTACCATGTGTCACGATTATTATATATTTGACTAGCTTCCTTTCAAAAAATCCAAGAATTAATCACCATCGTATAATAGCGAAAGAGCTTCAAGACGTAAACAAAATCAGAGGCAGCATCTAGTTATCTATAGTAAAATCGATACTTAACAAAGCCCAAACCAAGCCGGAAGCTAAAAATTAACGTTAGTTACAAATTAATGGATTTTCAATTCTCAGACTGAGTAAGTAGTTCCTGAATAATTCATTAGTATTTTTTTAAGATCATGAATTCAGCATATTTCATTACCATCTAGTCTTTAAGTGACTTAGCAAATTTAAACAAGAAGGGAAAATACATTATTCTGTCTGGTTTCTACATTTAAATATAAATAAGTATTTGCCCTGAATAGTATAGTTAGTTCTAGATTAATAAAAGACATGGTTGTGCGTCCATACATTGTCCGCACTAGAATCGCCAGCAATGGAAAAATGCGTAATGTCATCCATAAATCATCGTAGAATCTTGACTTTACAACGGACACTTGGATAAAAATCAATATTACAAAAAATGTATCATATTTTAAGACTATGTAATAAGTAGCGAATGACATTCATTGGTCACAGATTTTCGGGAGCTTCGTTTTTGGGTTTGAATATGAATAATTATGTGTTTTTTTGTTAATCATCAAAAATTGATCTCGAATAAATTGCGATTTTAAATTATTTGAAGGGCATCCCTAATTGTGAGATTAAATAATAATAAACACTAACTAGCATGTAAAAATATACCGAAATTAATAGTGTTAATCTCATATTTGGCGGTTCTGGGGGCGATATTCGACAATATCCTTTAGTGATTTAAAGTTACACTTTTGCCGTAATAGTAGGTAAGTAACTTCCTCCATATCTAATACCCTTTTCATACATGCACGTCCGTTTTGGAGACTTTTGACACCACTCTAAGATTATACACGAGCGATTTGGTCATGGAATGTCAATATAAGTCTCCTCGGGTACCTACAACCATCCACATTCGCGTTGCATGACAGTTTTGTCTATCTTTCATCTTGCATTCTTTTCACACGACCGAACCATCGGAGCTTGCCCTTCTCGTTTATGTTGTAGAAAAAATACATTCTCTAAATATAAATAATGAAACCAATTTGTACTCCATCAATTCAATACAGATTTTGATGATTTTTGGTTTGTAAGATACATTATACATCAGAGCAGGTTCGTATAAATTGTATGGTGGTTGTTTAATCGTGTTATATATAAAAAAGTAGTTAGACGACGACGTAGTTAGTAGAAAAGGAAGTCAGTTTTTGCAGTTTAACTGAGTTGAAATTAGTAATTGTGTATATAGGGGGTCTCAGGGGCGATAAATCGATCTAGCTAGGTTTTATTTTCAGGTTTCTTTTATTAATCGTGTTTTCATGGAATAAAGACCTTTATCACTACAATACAAAGCTAAATTTCGCTAACTTTTGTTAAGTTAGTATAGCTCAGTTGGGAAATCGGCCGCCTCAATACGCATCCCATATCCAATAATAATCCATATCCAATATCTCAATACCAATCCCAGGTCCAAAACCCAGTCTGATCGATACTTTTCTTTTTTTTGAGTTCCTTCTTTTTGTCTTTTTATGAGAAAACTGTTCCTGGAAGCCCCACAGAAACAAGAAAAACATTGTAAATTATGTCAAATACAATTTAAAAAAAATCTGATGTACTAACCAAACACCGAGCAAAGCTCGGTTGTCCAGGGACTAAATTTAATATGAAATTACCTTAGCGTCGAGAAGGTAAAATTTGACCATAATCTATTTGACATTTACGAATAACAAACTTTTTAAATTACCGTATGTTTGATAACGTTTAAACTTACAAGGTCGCACCATGTTGTAGGGCAACTAATTGTCCTCAGAGGTTTTCAAGCTTATCTGGAACGGCGACGGACTTGCTGACGGACAGGTCATGAAACTTAATATCTTTGGCCAATTGTGGATTTTGGAGTGATAATATTAATTAGAAGGATGTTCAGGAAGGTAGTCTGTTTTTGTATCCCTATGGAGGTAGATAATTCTTGTAAAACTTATACACCTACTAATTGATTTAAAAAAAAGAAATACAGATAATAGTTAATTCACCCTTTTTATATAGTTTACGCAACATTTATTTCTAAACGCATGCGTAAATGTCAATCATTACTTACAGTATTGGACAGGATGGAAAACAAAATATGTTCGACATGTACTAAAGAAATAAACATTAATTCAAAATAATCCATTTTTTATAATTATGTATTCATCGATTTTTCATTGTTTTTAAGATAATATATTCTACTATTTAGGGCAGATAAAAATCCAACGAATCAAAAACCATGAAAATTGGTCCAGCAGATCTCGAGTTGAAACCCGTCTTTGTTTTTTAATATTAGATATGGATGTCTATAAAGTTTAATAAAAAAACAAAAGCCCTCTCGTCTTGAACATAAGTTATACAAGTTCTTTCCTTTTTTTACGAGGCCGGTGCTAGCACTATAAATATATTAATTTCTACTTTTAGTTGTATAAAAGGTTGGCGCTGTGCCAAGAAAAGAATTCGCTTACAAATATTAGCATAGATAAAGCAAACATTTCGAATAAAGTCACATAAAGCGATAAATAAAACGAAAGCGTGAACGTGTGACGGAATCAGTATCGCATATTATAAGTGTTTACTACGATCAAAGCGCTACTTGGAACTTTTTACCTTTCGTGCCTTTTTTACCCAATTGTTGGTTTTAGTTGCGAACTTCTCAGCGTTTCTAGCGCTTTGTTATCGATTAAAGTGCTTTCCGCTTGAGTGTTGGAAATGAAATAATTTAACCCGTGGAGAAACTTCACTGGGCTACGATTGATATTCTGATTGTAATTGAAGGGTTATTCCACTGAGATTTTTCATTTAGTCTCTGATAGCGTTGTTTTGCTGTAAATGTTTTTTTTGTATTATTTAAGACTGGTCATTTCTTTCATCGAGTTTAATAAATTTATGCAGCTTTGTTCCTCTTTGTGCATATTTTTTTTATTGGATATGAAGAGCTGGTAAGAGGCGAGCACAGGGTATCACTAACACCGTGACATTGACTAGGAGGTAGAGTCTTGCAACGACTCGCCTGGATTGGTACCACCGCTTTACCTATTCCTGCCACAATAGCGTCTGTGCTCGCCATTGTCGTGTTCTGATTTGGAGGGTAGGGTAGCCGATAGCTAAACACTCGCGCAAGAGGCTTACCATCCCCGCCTCAGGTTGGCAACGCACCATTTCCACCTTTGGTGTCTATAGGCGACGTGTATT
>DVZL01004879.1:0-12523 GCA_018236625.1 Lasaia peninsularis
GTTCATCACACAAATGCCTGTCCCCGTCGGGAATCGAACCCGAGCCTCGCGGTTAGTCGATGTGGTTAGGCGTGTACTCTAACCACTCGGCCAACGAGGCGGTCAAATGTATGGCAGCTACTTTAAATATTAGTTTTACTCTTTTTGGTATTTATTTTTATTATTTCAACATTCCAAGTATTGCTGTACATGAGATATAGCCTGGTGACATGCTGTCAGACAGTCGGATAGCAGAATCTTAGTAATAAAACCCATATTACTAAGACTCTGCTGTCTGTCTGTCTGTCTGCCATTTTCACTTAAGTATGGAACCCTAAAAAGATTTCCCCCGCAAATCCCTGAGGAAATGTTACCTTTATGTGAAAGGTATATAAAATCACAGACTCAAGAGATCATCCCGACCGTTCGTTCAGAAATTACAATATCATAAAAAAACTTTCTACAAAACGAGTTACTAATGTACTTTGAGGAGTGAATAAGTACATTTACTTAGAAAGTACCTAACGTATGAAAGTTTTCCTATTGAGGCTTTTGAAGAAAACTTCGTTGAGCATTGGGAAGTGCCAATTTTCAGGTTTTTGTACCCCTAAGAGTAAAAACGGTAATTCCTAAGAATCACCGTCCGGTGACTGTCCGCCACCAGGCTGTATTAGGGGGGTTAAAACGTGCACTATCGTCTCGACGCGGTCGCATCGTTTTGCGCGATTGGAAATGTCAAACCCAAAAATTGTACTAGGTTTTCTGAGTTTGACATTTCAAATCGCGCAAAACGACGCGATCGCGTCGAGACGAAAGTGCACGTTCTAACCCCCCTGGTGATTCGTGACAGTTAAATTTTTCACAATATTTTTGTTTCCGCTATAACAAATAAAAAAAATATAGAATAAAGAAACTAATTTAAAGGGGCTCACATACAACGAACTACACGACCTGATCAATAGATGTCGCTGTCCATATTTAGATTGCGGTAAAGATCACGAGTACCCACTCTATATAGTCTCAGCATATCTAATTTATAATTAAAAGTACCTTCACGCCTATTATCCCCGAAGGTGTAGGCAGAGTGTGCTAGTATATCCACGACTCGCAAGTTCAATAGATATACTAGAACACACCCACGATTAGCCAAGGTACTAGGGCCCGTATGTGATAGGTGGCAAAGCTAGCGCCACTTCGGGTACATTGGAATCCCGGGCAATGTAATGCTTACTCAGAAATATCTGAAAAACATTTAAGAAAATTTGCCCGACCTAGGAATTGAACCCGGGACCTTACGTGGCTAACGGTCTTAAAAGGCGACAACTGTACCGTTACACCACAGAGTTAAAAATTAAATGTGATGTAATTAATAATAATTCACTTCGAAATAAACTGAAATTGTTTATTTCTAATAGTGTTTAGTGTATGTTTAAAACGTGTTATTTTGCCGTTTTTAGAAATAATATTGCTGTTTTAGAGACAGTAGATTTGCCACAAAACCTTTCATGCGCGAATCAGACTCTAACTTACCGATTTTTTTATACGATAGTTTTTTTTACGATTCGCGAATCACAGACAACTGTTGGACCAATTTAATGGGATTTTTCCTATTTGCAATCGGTACGGGATTGCACGTGCAAAAATTTGATCTTCCAATTTGTGTAGACAAAAGATGAAATCTCATAAATCTCAAAAAAATATTGTTGTAAGTTCATCTCAAACTAAAACACGTTATATTGTCTCTTAAAAAAAGTAAATCTTCGTATTTTTTATATGTTCGTGATTAGATTAAAAAAACTACTTGCTTTCTGTAATGTCTTTTGTAATTTAACCTAGATGACCTTAGATTTAAAATTAGACCTTAAAAAACAGATTAAAATTAATACAGTAGTCTTAAGTAAGCAACTTCCAAAAAGTCTAAGATTAGTCATAACTACCCTCTTCTCCGGATCGGAATTAGACAATACCAATCTCGGGCACGATTTCTAAAACTGGACACATCGTGACCAAATTTCGCTAGCGTTTTACTTCACTCGATTACTTATATGGGTTCCGTAGAAGTCAAAATCTAAATTTGGCTATAATTCAGGAACGCGCATTCCAATTTAATTTATTATTTTTATTGAATAGAATATCGTTTACAGACTATCCCATATTTTCTTCCAACTTAGTTCTATTGTTCTAAGTTAAGTTTTAGTGATCAGAAATTGCAGCCACAACAGCTTTCACTATAAAAGATCGCAATATCATCATAACTTGAAACCCAGAATGTATATAATCTTGTATGTATGTAGGTCTTCTTAAATTGGTTATAGTTTGGCTTGCGGTTAACCTATGTGAGCTATGTTAAATGCTATTTTATACCATTTACTTATAATAATAAGAAATTTAAATTCTAAACTTGGCTATAACTCAAAAACGCTCTTAAATTTTTATATTCAATCTCTAAGGAATAACTTTAAGGTTTAGGAATTACAGACTTAACCACTAATACTCTAAAATATCAAAATAAAACTAACTGTTACAATTTTAAAAGCTTTTATTTAACTTGCATTGTATGCATGTTCGGGTAAAATCTTAGAATTCAATTTTGAAGTAGATAACTTCACCCGATTTAGCTGAAATTTTGTATACACGTTTAGTTTGGATGACAATGTACGATAAGGTACTATGCCATAATTCTATTTCCAGTATGGCGGATCAACCAAGGTGGCGGTATAAGTAATTGTTTTTAAAGCACTTCTACAATATGGGTATCAAACGAAAGGGCTCATTGAGAGCAACTCGAAAAATAATAAATGTTTTTTTTTGTCTTTTAACTTATAAACCCATAATGTACATGAACACTTGTCATGTTCCAGATGTAAAATAAGAACATTCTTAGATCACATACATATTTGACAAACATGTGATCTGAGCCTTTTTTATTTCAATATTTAAGAAGTGCATACTATTTTTCTGCTCAACGGAATCGAGAAATTGCCACTTTCCGCCTGACTAATAAAGAAACTTTTCCCAATAGATTATCGTTAAAATTGTGAATGAAGTCGCTGGTGCAGCTGGTATTTAATAAATTTAATGAAACAAAAGAAAATATTAATTATTTACTCATTGTCTTTGCATTTAGACGCCTTAACGTGAAACTTAAAAGTATTAAACAGCCATTATGCAAATAAGTATATTGAGGGAAGCAACAACAAACAAGTCGTCTCTAATTTAGCCAATACTTTCTGAATATTATTGACGTCTATTCAAAATTCTGTGGAGGAGTTTTAGTATAAAAGAGATGAGACGGACCAAAGACGTAAAACATTTTTAACTAGCTACATCCTTTAACTTTTGCGAACATTTATACGGTTCTATTGAGAGAATTTAAATTTGCTTGACTTACTCGTAGTGTTGAATTGACTTTTAGAAATAAACTAATAATATTATAATCTATACAAGTGAATAAAATTGTATAATAGAATAAAAGTAAAAATGAAATGAATAAATAAAATCCGTCAAGTGCGAGTGGGGTCAGACGCATGTTGGGTTCTGTACTATTATCGAAAAAAAAAACGGGAAAAAACACGTTTGTTGTATGGGAGTACCCTTTATATATTTATTTTATTCGGTTTTTGATATTTATTGTTAGCGGCAACATAAATGCATCATCTGTGAAAATTTTAACTGTCTAGGTATTATGGTACATGAGATATAGCCTGGTGACGCACAAATAGACAGGCAGACAGAGGGAGAGCGAAGTAAGCTTAGCTTTTTTTACACTTTGGGTACGGAACCGACGAGAATAGGTCCTATAATGTCCGTCGCCATATTGGGCACTAATTCAATCTCCGGCAAGAAATTGCCTACTCGGGAATCGAACCCGTACTTCAAATTAAGATACCGATTCCACTATCTTCATGGTAGAGGTGATCATTTTTATAGACTTGTTAAAAACCTTGTAAAAAACGAGTGTCTGTCGACCTTGCGAAGGTAATATGATAAAGGTAGGTTATCAGGTTCTTCATATGACCGGTTAATGGTTTGTTATTACAAAGCAGGCTCGTATTATGTAAATATTAATAAAATATATGCACTTTTTTTATAGTATAAGACAGCAAAGAAACACATGGGTCTCCTGATGGTAAGAGACAACCGTGGCCTATAGACACCATAGATGTTGTAGGTGCGCCGCTGCCCTGTGATCAGGCTGTTAGACCTTATGTGCAAGTCTAACGACTTCCCTACCCTCCGGACCGGAACACGACATTATTGCGGTAGTAATAGATAAGGCGGTGGATCCCTACTCGGGTGAGTTGCTGCATAGCACTCTACCAACAGTGGACTTTTGTTGGCAATGACCTTGACAACCTATACTCGCCTCTTACGAGCTGCCTGGTAGAAAGGCAGGTGGTCTATTCTATACAGAGGATCCGAACCAACACGGCTCAATACCGGGCAAGGTGGAGAAGATTGTCACGATTCTTACATACTTTCCTGGCTTCATCCATATTTACTACTCTCTTTATACAATAATTATCAATTATTAACATTTTTTTTCAAATATTGATATTTCGTAAACTATGTAGATTATTAAAAAGAATTATTATTATTATTATCTAATATTTGGTCACCGAACTGAACAGTCTTCGGAATCGGAAAATTCGGCAAACGGAAAACTGTAAAATTACGATAATCCGGCGTTTTATAATCTGACTAGAAAGAACTCAACCAGCCCAATTTCAAATCAGTTCCAAATGTCATTTAAAATATTTTGTTGGTTATAATATCGTGGTAAATGATTATAGAAATCACAATGTTTCAAAATGGCAGATAGACTTTTAAAATTTATATACTCGTATTATTGTAATTTAACACCATGTGGTCGACCGCTTGTGAACTTGAACATACTTGCGGTATTATTGTTTGTAAACTGGAAATGGTTCGTTTCATAAATGTAATAGTTAATTCAAATACTTGGTCAGGTGGGTCTCAACTCGGTCTCAGTTCGATTTCAGTCAAATCTCAGCTTGATCTCCAGTCGATGTCAGTTTGGTCTCCATTGAAATGAGATCAAAGTCAAAAATATACTAACTGTTTCGTGAAAACACATTTTTTTTAGAATTTTTGTCTCTCTGTCTATATTCTGGCCGCGATTTACACTAACACTACTAAACCGATCATGACGAAATTTGGCTAGCAGGTGGCCTATATTCCGAGGTAGGTTATAGGTACCGTTTTTTCCCATTTATTTTCAGGGGGCTCCCAAGATTTTAAATTTGGCTATAATTGTCGAACGCATAATCCGATTTCATTTATTGTTTTTTTCATATTTTGTTTTGTGTTGTGGTTAATACTGTAATAGAAATAAATTTACTAAACATCCAGGTTAGCAAAAACACATACATTTATCACACAAGTGCTTGCTTCCGTCGAGAATAAAGCTGAAACCGTAGCGCAGCGAGTGTATGCTAATAAATTGACGAAACGGCTTACTATTTTTTTTATAAACAATAAATATTCATAACTAGCTATGTCCGTGACTTCTCCCCCGTTTAAATTTAAATAAGTATAGGTAGCCTAAGCTACTTCTTATTACTTCAGCTGTCTGCCAGTGAAAGTCCTATCAAAATCGAAACAAACAATCAGACTAGACAGAAATTATAAAAAAAGTGTTGGTATATGGAAGTACCTTGTAAACATACATATGCATTTAGTAATAAGCGGTTATTTTAATACTACATACAGACAGTACAATTTTATTTATTTGTATGAATAATACATTTTACTGTAGAGTTCGACAACGACATTTCCGAATTGGTGCCAACGTCTTACTTCCCAGTTTGAAAGATAATTTAGCCATAAAAACCACAAAGATTATAAGATTTGGATCTTGATACATCTATCCTGAATATGCTCTGTTGCTACCTCTTTCTAAACTGGACAACGTCAAACAAACTGGCCTTGTGAGAGTAAGATAGCCAGCCCTCTGAGATATTTAATATTGTGGACAAGTAGTTAGAAGTGTAATCTCTAAACTTTAACTTCATGCGAAGGCTTTACTTCCAATATCAAATTGGCATCGTATTTGTAACATCTTTAGTATCTAAAAGCATATTTCTCATATTAGAAGTAGAGTCTGTTTAATTGTCTTTTTGTTTAGAAATATGAATGATATTACAATGTATAATAATTAAAAATAAATACCGTCACGCCTATATCCCAAAAAAAAATAGGCAGAGTTATATATGCATCCACGATTAGACAACTATATTATGTCCCAAGATACGACAGGTGGCAAGGTCGCCATATAGGGTGTTGTTAATAGAACAAGCCTCTCTACCGGGAATCGATCTCTGGAGCGTCAATGTTGGATACCCACTTGACCATAGAGGCGATTTTAACAATTTTGTAGATTTTTCAAAAACCGTAACATATATTGAAAATAATATTATTTTTCCTTATAGATTCCCCAATATTGGTGTTCATTCATGGAGGCTATTGGCAGGAGTTGTCTCGGGAGATCTCACGATATCCAGCTCAGCCTCTACACCGCTGCAAGGTCAAGACTATCGTGATAGGCTACGATCTATGCCCAACTGCGACGCTGCCGGAAATAGTCAATCAGATACAAGTGGCCGCTACATTCGTATTCGAATATGCAGAGAGAATGGGATCTAGGTAATTTTTTATTTTAAATTTTTATAAGTATTTGTTACATATTTTCCTTTCTCTTTATTTTTGCCCGCGACTTCGTCCACGTTTTTATTTAATTATTTTATTTTATAAATTTCTAAAAAAGTTGTTGTCAGTTGATGTAATAAAGAACTCCCGTTAAAATCAGTCCAGCCGTTTCAGGGATTAGCTGATACAAACAGATAGACAGACAGACAGACAGACAGACTTACAGACAGACAGACAGACTTACAGACAGATAGACAACATTTTCAAAAAATACTATTTTGGTAACTGAACCTTGAAAACATACGTAATATGTAAAGTAAGTTAGTAAAAAGCGATTATTTTAATATTACATAGTACATACAGCCACTCCAATTTTATTAATTTGTATAGATAATTTGATTGCAATGATCATCATATAATCTAAATAATTATTATTTCGTAATTTTTATTTTTTCAAAAAATCAGGTATAACTTTTATTTTTCAAATCACAATATTTTTAAACGCAGTTTGCGTTTAAAAATATTGTGATTTGAGAGTTAAATCTTTATATTAAATATTTATTAGCCCATTTTAACCGCAATCAAACTGTCACTTCCAAAAAGAAACACAAAATTAGCAATCCAAGAAATATTTCAAAAGTATTTCTCGAAAAACTTTTATAAAAAGTGAGATATTAATAGCGTATTGAGTTGATCATAGGTCAAGCTCGTCTATAGGCTGCACTGGGCTTGACAGATTTCATTTTGTAATACATTGTTCGTTTCGTATATTCGAATACAAAAGTTTGAGAGAGGTATTTTTTTACACACTACTAAGGTCTGGTATTTAAAAATAGTATAGTAGTAAATATTTATTTTATATATCTTTCTAGTTAATATTTGTTGCTATGGAGGCAACAAATATTAACTAGAAACTCCTACTGCAGAAATGGACTGCTCCTACTTTTCTTTTTCGAAAAGAGTTCTTCCTCACTGAGACCGACGCCGAATGTTAAGTGTGGCGTGTGTATTGGAGTTCTCCGATAGATTTGCGTTTGCCACCATTATAAAATCGTTGGGATCCGTGAGAACTTCTGTACCTGGTGGGATAAGCCCGCGGCAGTGACGTAGTCAAATAATAAGAAAATATTTATTAAAAAAAATTTATATTTGACAATAAATATTTGACAATAAATATTATATTAGGGTTATATTTATAACCCTAATATAATATTTATTGTCAAATATAAGTGATGTCTTCTGTCAATATTATGGAATCAGTATAGTGACGGCGTGAGACCTCAATTTCAATACGGGCTAAGCACATTTCACAATCTTGATGGTTTTTTGGGGTAGAGTTGCGGCGGCCAAACCAGATAATAAAATATAAAATGTTGGGTTCCAATGGGTATCCTTATAGATCTTTTTTTTTTTTTTGTCTTACTATTCACTACGATCTGTCACACACTGAGGGACATTAAGTAGTTGGTAGGTCGGGACTTGTCATGACATGCACGGATTGCGACTAGGGTCACATCCTACTTTACTTTATTGTTTATTGTTTAATGTTTAAGTATGTCTTGGGGCATTTTCCGTTTAAGTCGACGAGTTGCGCGAGACTTATAGATCTGAATGGAAAAATGTCCAGATAAAAATGATATTATAGAGCATTAGGCAATACGAAAATTTTGTAATCACGGTTTAAAATACACAATAGTTTGTAATTACTATCAATCAATCGTATTTTATTTAGAACTATCTAGAACTTAAAAAAAAAATACTAAATATGGATATTATTACAAAAGTAGATTTTTTTTATGATATTGGAAGGCAAACAAGCAGACGGATTTCCTGATGGTAAGAAATACACGTGAAAATGGAAATGGTGCTTTGCCAACCTGAGACTTGGATGGTAAGCCTCTTGCGTGAGTAAAACCAGAACACAACAATGCCGAGCACTGACGCTATTTTGGCAGGAATAGGTAAGGCAGTCGTACCAATCCGGGCGAATCGCTGCAAGACTCTACCACCTAGTCAATGGTGTGTGGTGTGGCACCGTGGTGTTGGTGACAATAGACCCTGTTCTCGCCTCTTACGAGCTACCTAGGTGGAAGGCAGTTGGTCTATTCTACAACGGTACCCGGACCAATACGGGGAAAGAACATTTATAATAAAAAAAACAATAAACTGGATTTGATAAAAATATTGTATCTTGCGTGTAGGTATTTTAGATTTTCCATACATTTATTTTATTGTATTTCTTATTGCACCCTAGGGCTAGACGGTGGCCCACACTGCAAAGCTTACGTCGCCTCTGTCTGCTAATATTTGCATTAATTCCCCTAGATCGTTGATATTTGAACTATTGCCTAGTTGAGGTTATTGCCGTGAGTCAATTGAAGATAGATTAAAGATTCAAATACTAAAACTAAAAGAACTCTCTTTTAGTTCGGTTTTCTTAAAGCATTTTTCTTATATTTCGTAGATCATTATTAATAAATATGCACTTATGCATACACAAGTAGCCGACGATGTAACAGGTGGTCCGTCGCCATAGCCATATAGGGGAAAAACCTATCTCAGACAACTTTATGTTTTTCAAGTAAACGCAAAAAACTTGTAAAACAAGTTACTCCACTCAGGAATCGAATCCGGGACCGGAACCGACTATACTCGATCAGCGGCGATATTATATAATATAGTTTTATAATAAGACAATTAAGTACTTTTATTTTGATTACTTATGTAATGAAAAATATCAATAATATATAATGATGTTAGGCTATTTCGCCAGTCAATGCATTAAAAAAAAGAAATTTAAATTTAGAACACGATTATTTCATAATATCACTTTCAATTTTTTTTTTGCAGAGGCGTGTACTTTAGCGGTCATTCAGCCGGCGCGCATCTTGTTGCAAAAATGCTATCGAATGCAGATTTTCTAGAGAGTACGCCTGGAACACATCGTCTACAAGCTGCCTTTTTGATTTCCGGAGTGTACGACCTCAGAGAACTAGTTCATACGAGCATCAACAATGCGGTGCAGCTTCCTGAAGAATGGGCTATTGCTCTCTCCCCCCAGTTCGACTGCTTCAGTCACCTCCAAGCTAGGAAGGTTAGGTTGTACATACTAGCTGGCCAAAATGACAGTCCCAAATTTAAGAAACAGTCTCGAGAGCTCTACGAATTATTGCATAATACATGTCTGATGCAAAATATGTATTTAGAGATAAAAGACAATATGGACCACTTTGATATCGTTGAATGTTTTGCAAATGATGATAATTATCTCAAGAATTTATTAGTCCATGATATTCGTAAGCATTTGGCGTAAACATGTCAAATATTTTTAGTTTAAGATATGCTGTAATTTTGTTTTAGTGCATTATATTTCTATCATAAATCGTAATAGACAGCATTTGCCCTATAAGATTGCGAGAAAATACTATGTCAGTGCATTTTTATAAAGCCTTAGGGTTATATTTTCAGAATAAAAATATATAAGATTGTATAATATATTTATTGTGTTGAAAAGTGATATCATTCAAAATGTTTCGTTTTATAAATCAAAAATATCATATAGAATTGTGTCCCTGTCATCTATTGTTTTGAGATATTGCGTTTTGATTTTAGAATTAGAAAGCGCGGAAGATTAATGAGTGGTTGATTGCTTTGTTATTTATATATACAAATAATGGTATAAGAGTACTTATAATTTTTTTACTGCCAATGTTTATAATAGTGTTATTCATAACAAATGCCTGAGAACTGCATATTTGTATATACATATACACTTTTTAAAATACATAAAAGTATATTAAAAAACTATATGTTAAGAATAACCACCCTGTTATCTTATGTTCAAAAAATATTTTAGAACATAATATATATACCTAATACGATTTATTTATTATTTTTATTCATGGATGACGAGTACATAAATGTTTTTGTTACTTGAATCATTCGTGTTGTATCCATAAACGTAGGATCTATGCTGAAATTATTATTTTATACTTTAATTAACATTTTATTGTTCTCAAATAAATTTTGCATGTATTATAATTAAAATTATTTTAATTGTAGATCTTTCTAATGTGCCAATTATTTTCTCTTAGCTTAAAAATACCCAGCTTCATCATATCTGTTAGTCTTTTTGTGAAACACTTTTTGGTGTTTGAGTTTTACGGAGTCAAAGGTTTTATTTATGAAGATAAAAAATGTTAACATAAAGTTTTACATCAAAGTTTTTTATGTAAGTTTTATAATAAAGTAATATAAATACGTATCATCGCACTCATATCCTCGAAGGTGTAGGTAGAGATACATACTTATGCGCCCATAATAACACAGAGGCGATAAGTTTAATATTAATAGAGTCTACTCATTAATTTTGAAGAAACGAAGATAAAAATTAATTTTAAAAAGTATTCTTTGTGTTCATTGAAAATAGACTATTTTTAGTGGCGCTAGATACATCTATTGTTACAATATTATTGTGATCATACATATTTTATGTTTTAAATATCATTTAAGATATTATTTTTAATATTTGATTATTATTAAGTTTATAATTTTATATTCCTACATCATTGTATATGCCGAAAAATAAAGACACATTATATCATATTAAAATAAAAATAAACTGAATTAACCACAGAAATATTAAATAGGAAATATATATAAAAAAGTTTTGATTAAGTTTAGTCTACTAAATCGTATAGTGGTGGGTGACTTGGAATGGATACCACCATCCTACATATTCTTGATGCCATGACGTCACTGCTCGCAATTGTCGTCTTTTATGCTGGAGGATAGGTCAGTAATATCAGTAGGTATACAGGCGACGGTTGTCCTACAAAACATCAAAAAATCGACGTAAGAAAACGTATTTGCTGTATACGTATTAGTCGCGAAAAACCTTGTTCTTATAACTTAAGGAGAAATTATTTGTAACTAAAAGAATGCACTTATAACAATGTGCATTTTTTTTTCAAATAAACTATGTACAATATATACAATCTTTCTAGGACTGATAGTTTTGAAACTATGATTTTTTTCAGGTTTTATAATAGTTATTTTGGCTCTATTGAAAATTTGGGATTTTGCTATTTACAGCAAATACGTTTTCTTACGTCGAAATAGTTTTGCCTTTAGGACAGTCTTCATTTCTTAAAGAATATGGTCACAATAGATTATTTTAATGTTATATTATTCTAAAGTTTACATAATAATTTTTATTCTAATACGTATTTAGTAATATAAGAATGTTTGTTTTAACTGTTAATTCTTTGTTATGTCGTAATTTTAGATACATTTAATAAAATGAGCTTCTATTTGTGTTTATGCATTTTCAGTATTTCTCAAATTAAGCAACGCAAACAAGCAGATATATTTTCTGATAGTAAGAAATGCACGTCGGCAATATATCAAAGTGCTAATAGTGCGTTGAACGTACATTACGTCTTAAGATCACGTCACTTTTTTGAATTCCATACGAAATTTACTCGCAATTTTGTCAGGTTTTTAAAATTAATTCACCAGTAGTTATCATAGCCCTACATCTAAAACGATTTTTTATTTTAATTTTTAGTTTATAAAAAAAAATAGGATAAGACAGTCTAACACGCACACGGGTCTCCTGATGTTAAGAACAGTGGCCTATAGACACCATAGATGTTGTAGGTGCGCCGCTACCCTGTGGTCGGGTTGTTAGATCTTAAGTGCAAGTCTATCTTCTACCCTACCCTCCGGACTGGAACACGACAATGTAATTATGGCGGCAGGAATAGGTAAGGCGGTAGATCCCCACCCGGGCGAGTTGCTGCACAGCACTATACCACCAGTGGTCATGTTGGTAGTGACCCAGTTAACCTATGCTCGCCTCTTACGAGCTGCC
>DVZL01004880.1:0-12522 GCA_018236625.1 Lasaia peninsularis
TTGCATTGTCATCGGTTCTTGATAGGTGTGCAAAGTTTCGAATCAATCCGACTGCTGGAACTTGGCGAAAATCAAGCTCAAAGATTCCGTTACATACATACATACAATCCAAGCTAATAAAAGCGTATTAAAAATATAATTATAGAAATAATAGAATATAAACATCCCCAGACCAGAACTTTTGGCTCCGTTGATCAAACAATATTATACACTCTTTCGCCAGTAAATATCGCTTCAGATCATAGGTTTTTCAGCTACAGCTAATAATAATTACACGTGTCCTAAGGCTTATCATATTTCCGGTGGAACTACTTCCGGTAAAAAATAGCAACTTTTCTCCCATACAACAAACATGATTTTTGCTTTTTTAACAGATAATAAAAATGATATCTAGACAGTTGATATTGAATCGGCTCGAAAGATTGTCTTAAAATGTTGTATTTAGGGGGTTTCGTTGTTTTTATTTTCGAAAAAGTCATTTTATGACCGTTTTCAATAACCTACTAGAGTTTTGTTGCTAAGATTTGTTATTAACCACAGTGGTTGCCTGGTTACGGTAGCCCTATCTCTTATCGTTGACGGGTTATTGAAAACGGTCATTAAATCGTGTTTTCATTGAATAAAAACCTCCTATAATATCCTTAGAATACGAAGCTAAATTTCGCCAACATTTACGAAGTTAGAATAGCTCGGTAGTGAAACCGGGCGCCGTTCTCGATCCGATAGTTTCTTTTATTTTTTCTCATTTTATATTATTCGTATTTCGTAATTAATTTGCATGGTTATAAGTAAATGTTATTCCAAAATTAATAGCAAAAAAAACTTTTCAGAAAAAGCTTTCATTCGTTACCCAAATAGCTACAAGTGTTTTAAAAACAACTATTCCGCCATCTTGATTGGTCCACCATATTGGATTTAGAATCATGTCATGTACCTTATAGTGCATTGTCATCCAAACTAAACCTGACAGACTCAGTAATCGGATACTAAAAGATTTATATAACACGGTCTTGACCAAAACATATGTAAATGAACCTAAATAAACCTAGTACCTAATGTTTAAAACAAATTCTGTTAAACTAAACCAATTTTGCTCAATATTGTGTACAGATAAGGCGGCCCATCGCCAACGCGAAACATTCTCAACTGTCAAAGTTTGGACACGAAGCTTGCAAGAAACTTGTACCGTTTATCACATGTGTCTACGAAAAGGAACATACAGTTTTAACTACATATTCATACAGGAATATATTTTAATTTGACGTAAAAAAATGCATTTTAAAAAAAATCCGTCAAGTGCGAGTCGGACTCGAGTAATAATGGTTCCGTACAATTATTATTTGTGAAAACGGCAAAAAAATACGCTTGTATGGGAACCCTCTTTATTTTATATTTTTTTTAGGGTTGCGGTAAAAAAAACCCTATTACTATGATTCGCTGTCCGTCTGTCGGTCAGACTGTCACCAGGTTGTATCTCATAAAGTTACTAAATTTTCACAGATGATGTATTTCTATTGCCACTATAACAACAAATACTAAGACAAAATAAATTAAATATATAAAGCTTTTGTTGCCGTTTTTATAAATAATGATACGAAACCCTTCGTGAGCGAGTGCGACTTGACGGTTTTTATTATTTGTTGGTATAGCGGCAACAGAAACATAAAATCATCTGTGAAAATTTAAACTTTCTGAATATTACATTAGATATAGCCTGGTGACATACAGATAGACGGACAGATGAAAAACGGAGTCTTGGTAACAGGGTTTCGTTTTTACTAAAGGAAAAACTTCGCTAAGACCCCACTATCCGTCAGAACTGTTACAGCTAGGATGTATACAGATAATGTATTTTTGTAGCCGCCAAAACAATTACTAAAAACATAATAAATTCAATATTTAAATGAGATTCTCATACAGCAAACGCGATTTGTCTTACTGTTTTACAGATACGGATCCCAGGTTTTTATTATGATAAATATCATCAATCCAATGTAGTCTTATAAATTATAAAAAAAATATATTAAACTTCCAATTACTTACCATCTTAATGGAAAAATATAAAGCTTCACAGTGAAAATAATACTTTAATATTATCTTCCACAAAGTAATTCGACTTGTAGGCAATTATATTTTATTAAGAGAAGCACCATCTGAATTCGGAAACTGACTGTCTATGTTATTTCCTCTCTTCTTGATATTTAGGTATTCTGATGATAAAACTTAATAAAGCGTTCTTAAGTATTATCGTAGCGTTCATTGTTGCAATAAAGATATCGTTGTGATAATAATCTGTTTTCAACCGACTTCAATAAAGACTTCACACAATTTAACGACGAACAAAAACAAAAAAAAACATTATTTAGAGTACCGTACCGAAATAGTAAAAACGGAAATGAAATTCCGCCATCTGTCTGTCACCAGGCTATATCTCGTGAACTGTAATATCTAGACATTTGAAATTATCACACATGATGTATTTCTGTTGCCGCTAAAATAACAAATACTAAAAACAAGATAAACAAATATATAAAGATTTCTCCCATACAACAAACGTGATTTTTTTACGTGTTTTTAAGTTAATAGTATGAAACCCCATCATGCGCGAGTTAGAGATTATTTATTATCTTTGGTATCTAAAAGCAGTTTCTATAATTAAAAATCCACCTGCTTATTTTTAATCCAAACTATAAAAGTACCTTCGCGGCTATTATCCCCGAAGGGTTAGGCTGAGGTGTGCTAGTATATCCACGACTCGTAAGTTCGGGCACTTTCCAATCCTGGGCAATGTAATGTTTAATCAGAATAACCTAAAAAAACATTTAAGAAAAGTTGCCCGACCAGGAAATTGAACACGGAACTTTCGCGGTGCACGGTCTTAACAGACGACAGTACCTACTTTAACACCACAGAGGCGATTATAAAAACCTTTTTAATCAGAGAATTCCAAATTCTAATCCTTTTCAATTCATTTAATTAAGAAAGCAGATCTTTGTTCCTGGATAGACGCCGTATAAATAACAATAGTACCGCTTCGACTCATTGATTCGTTCATTATATGCTTTAATTGAGTCTTCTCATTGATAGAATAAAAGAGAATAACTAATAAAGCTATACTTTAGGCCGGTATAGTGATTTATGCCGATTCTACGGTTCGTTAGTCGTAATTAGTAAGTTTAACTATTCGTAGTTTGTATATTAGTAACTAGACGTTATTCAGTCTAAAATCATTTCGAATGATCTTCTTCACGCAGATAATAATATTAACTTCATTTTTACACATAATAATGTTATTAAATATTTTAAAGTCTATGTATATTTTGCTTTTCCGATGTAACGCTTTAGTTTCTTCTTTTATTTTCATAAAAAAATAATTAAAAAAATAACCTCAACTTTAATGCTCCATATTTCTTAAAAGACATTTCATACTTTCAATGTCTCAAAAATATAAAGGTTTTAGAACTTTTTGAAATATCAACGGAAATAAAGATAAGTACTTAAAACAAGACATTTGTATTATATTATTGTTTCCAATACATAGCCTAATTGTATTAAAGTAATGCAAATATATATTTTATTTTTAGCTGGTGTGAAATAATAAAGTTATTACTTTGTTGTAGTTAACAACGTTTAAATTTTTGATCATAAAAACCGGTTAAGTGTGACTCGGACTCGCGGACAAAGGGTTCCGTACCATTACTACATAGTATAAAACAAAGTCGCTTTCTCTGTCCATATATCCCTATGTATGCTTAAATCTTTAAAACTACGCAATAGATTTTGATGCGGTTTTCTTAAAAAGTGATTACAGTGATTCAGGAGAAGGGGTTTTTATGTAGATAGCATATAGTGTACCCGTGCGAAGCCGGGGCTAATTATTTATAAAAAGGACAAAAAATTAGGTTTGATGTATCGGAGCACACTTAATAAATTTATTTTATTCAGTTTTCAGTGTTTGTAGTTATAGCTGCAACAGTCTGTCATGAGTTTTGACTTATGACTTATGAGATATAGTCTGGTGACAGACAGATAGACAGAGTCAGTAACCTTTTTTTTCTGTAATAAGGAAGCGAACCTAGTGCCCTAGCGAACCTGGTGGCCTATAGACACCATAGATGTTGTAGGTGCGTCGCTGTCCTGTGGTCGGGATGTTAGGCTTGGTGTGCAAGTCTACCGGCTACCCTACCCTCCAGACCGGAACACGACATTGTCATTATGCCGGTAGGAATATGTATGACGGTGGTACCCTTTGGGTATGGAATCCTAAAAAGAAGAAGCTATAAAACGTTGTACGACGTAATTTAAATTTACATACTTTTCTTACTTCCTCAAGTTTAAATTAACTTTCGAAAAATGTTGTATAGCTATGTTTGTCAAGCAATGCTTCACCAACATTTTAAGACATAAAATATTTTAATTCTAGCTTATTTCCCGTGTGTGGAATTAATTTAATGTTTTTTAATCGTCGCATTCAAAGAGAGGAAGGTTCTGAATTCGACAGTTTTTTTTGAATGTTCGTTACAATATTACTTTATTTATTTCAACTCCTTGTTAAAATACCTCCGTGGTGTAACGGCACAGGTGTCGCCTGTTAATACCATTAGCCACGTAGGGTCCTTGGTTCGATTCCCAGGTCAGGCAACTTTTTTTAAAATGTTTTTGAGATTTTTCTGAGTAAGCAATACATTGCCCGGGATTGGAATGTGCCCGAAGTAGCGATAATCTTGCCATCTATCACATCATGGGCCCTAGTACCTTGGCTAATCACGAGTGTTCTAGTATATCTACTGGACTTACGAGTCGTGGATATACTAGCACACCTCTGTCTAACTCTTCGGGGATAATAGGCGTGAAGGTACTTTTTTATGTTCTTATTTATGCCTTGTTTGGTTTGGTTTGAGTTTGAGATATTTATCCTCAAAGTTATTCTAGTTTTCATTACAAACCTTTCTTGTTCCTTAGCAAAACTAACGAAACCGGTGAAGTGCGAGTAGGACTCGCGCTCGAAGGATTCCGTACCATTATTTTATGTAAAAACGGCAAACAAAAAAAAAATCACGTTCGTTGTATGAAAGATCGCTTTGAATATTTATTTTACCCTAGTTTTTATTTTGATAGAGGCAACAGAAATACATGATACGTGAAAATTTCAACTTTGTAGCTATCACGGTTCTTGAGATACAGCCAGGTGACAGATAGACAGACTAGCAGCGGAGTCTCAGTAATAGTGGTCGGTTTTTACCCTTTAGGTACGGATCACAAAAAAATCCAAAATAATTTTACTTAAACTTTTAATTTAAAACGTCAACATATAAAATTTTAAATTGATCAAGTTTGTTTTTTTTCATAACAGGTTATATTTTCTTTCGCTATACACTTTTAAAAGTTACATTTTAAATATCTACAAATTTTGTTTTTGTGGGTTGGTTCTGGTTTGGATAATTATGTCCGATTATTTGAGAGCATTTTCAAGGCCACCGAGCTTTCGGATTTTATAACCGTCCTTACGACGTAAGCCTCTTACTAAAGTGACATCTTACGTGAAGTAACGTCAAGGATCACGCTTTTATATTGGGATTGGAGTTTTATTTTACATCTATACACATAATAAAACTGTAGAAGAGTAATTTGTGTGCATTGAAAGTATTAAAAAACGGCCAAGTGCGAGTCGGATTCACGCACGGACAGTTCCGTACCATTAACTGTAAAAATCACTACATATTATGAAACAAAGTCACTTTCTCTGTCCGTCCCTTATGTATGCTTAAATCTTTAAAACTACGCAGTGGATTTTGATGCGGTTTTCTTTATTAGGTAAAATGATTTAAGAGAAAGGTTTTTATGTATATAACATGAATATTCATACCTGTGCGAAGCTGATGCGGGTCGCTAGGGGAAAATAAGAATTTGTTGTATAGCAGTCTTTGAATATTAGTTTTATTTTTTTTTTAGAATTTTTTTTACAGCGGTGACAAAAAAATTTCATCTATAAAAAATTCAACTTTCAAGTTATCACGGTTCATTAGTTCATAAAAAACATTTAAGAATAGTTGTCTGACCTGGGAATTGAACCATCCGTACTAATGTTATAAATGCGAAAGTAACTCTGTCTGTATGTTACGCTTTCACGCCTATACCACTGAATCGATTTTGATGAAATTTTGTACAGAGATAGAGTAGACCTTGAGGAAGTACATAGGCTACTTATTAACCGACTACATTAAAAAGAGTATGTGTTTTTACGCGGTTAGTATTATTAGTCGGAAAAAAATAATTCACACGGACGGACTGGACGGACAGCCAGTTTCATATAATACCTTGTCCTTGTTTACTAAAGTACTACTTACTACTAGATAAAAAATATATAATAGCCAAAGTGGTATAACGGAGTATAACGTATAAATTTCAAGAAAATCTTTCGAGCCGATCCCCGAGATCGTTGATATATACAAATATTTATACAATAATTTTTAGTTATTAGATAGATAAGACTTTATTTAAAAATACTATTCACTTTTTGAAATTCGCTGTGAATGGAGCCTAGACGGTGTCCGACGTTGACGCATGAGATGTCTAGTTCGATTCTAGGGCAGGACATCTTGTTCTATAAGTTATCTTAGTTTGTAGTGTAACGGAACGGCTGTCGCCTGTTAAGACCGTTAGCTGCATAAGGTCCCGGGTTCAATTCCCAGGTCGGGCAACTTTTTTTAAATGTTTTCAGATTATTCGGAGTAGCAATTCATTGTCAGGTATTGGAAAGTGCCCGAAGTGACGAAGGGCTTGCCAACTATCACATACCTCATACCTTAGTACCTTGACTATTCAGTATATCTACTGGGCTCACAAGTAGTCGATAATTATAATAGCACGCCTCTGTTTACCCCTTCGGGGATAATAGGAGTGCAGGTACTTCTACTAGATAAAAAAAAGGAAAACTAGTGTCTGGCTACGAGACGAAATCATCGGATCTCGCCTAACTGATTTCTTTCACGTATTTTATTCGTAAGTATTGAAAACAGTTTTGATCAGTTTCTTTATTCAGCGAATAATTTTTACATTTTATATCAGTCTTCAGAATTTGGTTCAAGACTTGAGCCTCTTTACTCCGCCATGTCATCTTATGTGAAGTACTTGACGGAAAATGTTTTTGTGTAAAGATTGGGGGTTGTATTTCAAGTGATATTTATATTCTGATATATAACAATAGAATAACCCCCCGATACAATCTTATAAAAAATATGAATTACTTATGTATGCTGTGACATTGTGTGCTATATAAAAAGACTAGCTTCCCGCAGCGGCTTCGTCCGCGTGAATTATTTTAATAACACAGATAACATTCAAAGGGCAGAATTTTTTCGACTTATAATACTTATGGTGTAAAAACATACTCAGTTTTAAACTTTTCGGTTAAAAAGTAGCCTACTCTGCCTACCCCACAAGGGACCTGGCGTGAAGACATGTTGTTGTATTATTTTGTTTAATAGAACATGGATATGGGATTTTTTTTCCATGTCGAAAGGATTGTAGTTCGGAAATTACAGACATTAACAGCTCTTACTATAAACGGTCCTACACATAATAATGACCATAATATGTACCTTGTACCTTTTTATATCTATGAAACTAAAATTACTTAACTGTGAATAGAATGAAACAAATAAAAAATAGATTTATTGGATTATTTAATTGACGTTAACAAATATAAATATCCTCCGCGTATTCAATTTTTATTTCGGATTTGCTAAATATTGTGATAGGTTACTCAGAGCTGAAACACAGAAATACAAGCATTTATATTTGTTTTATGAAATAGAAATTGTGTAAATATATAATATTTGCTTCACACAGAATACACAAATGGGTTTTGGGAAGAGGGACAAATGTCGTGCGATTGCAACGTTATTTTTACGCTTTTATTAGCTTGGGTTGTACGTATGTATGTATATATGTATGCATGTGTGCATGTATGTATATATGTATGTATGTATGTATGACGAGTTGCTGTACAGCAACCTACCACCAAGTTGGTAGTGACCCAGATAACCTATGCTCGTTTCTTACGACCTGCCTAGTAGAGAGGCAGATGGTCTATTCTACGCAGGGGACCCGGACCAACACGGGGAAAAAACGTTACATATATATTTTTCAATATTGCCTTTCAAGCAACGAAAATCATTAAATCTACACACATTTAGGACACACTGTTATTGGTTAAGGGGGAAGTTTTTAAAGAGATGATACTAAGGAGTGATGTTCTGATATTTTCTCATTGAAATGAAATAGGTACTTGTGGAGTTTTGAATTTAGTAAAAAAACAAAATACAAAATTATATACAACATTTCAGGTTAATTGGTGAAAATATCTTCTTAATCTTCCACCCGAACGTACATATTTACATATATTGAATGCAAGTTAAATAAAAGCTTTTAAAACAGTTAGTTACGAGTATCTATTTAACCTATCTTCAACTTGGAGGTCTGAATGGTACTTTCTGGAATTGGAGGGACGCAGAGTTCGAGTCTGAAGCTCCAAAGTTCTTGGCTTGTAGGCATATCGCGCTTAAATGGCATAATCTTCAGTTTTCTTGCCTTCAAGCGACCAAACTTCAACAAGGCCTGTTGATAAATACGACAAATGCTAGGAGTATTAATCTGACTACAGACTAAGCTAACAAATGGCCTTCGTTCCCTTTAGTCTACTTAATCACCCAGAGCTAATTCTTTTGTTTTGCGTATTATGGACGCTAAAAATCAGCTACTTAATTATTTTATTATAGTTAATCCTAAAAATATTGTCACTACTAATTTATATGGCAATGGCTCACCGGATATTAAAAATCAAATTACAACATTTATCTAACACCTACAAAATGAACTACAAACTCAGTTGTTGGTATTACTTTGCTGTATCATTACTAAACTCTAGTTAATGCTGTAAGCCTTTCATATAACATCCCAATATCACTACATACTTTAGAATAAAGTCGCTTCCCGCTCTCTGTTTCTAGGGATAGGGAATGTATGCTTAGAACATTTAAACTACGCAACGGATTTTAATAAATAGTGATTCAAGAAAAAGTTTTTATGTATACTCCTTGATGTGTATTTCTTACATTTATTAGATGGGTTTGCTTCTTATCTTCTAAAAAACCATTCTGATATTAATTGGCAATCGACTTAAAATGACTTTTTGGTATTGCAGTATTTAAATGACGATGAAGATAAATTATAGAATAAGTATAAATACCGATCTTGCAGGTAATGGTACGGCTGGCCGAACATATAGAGCTGGACAAGCTAGAAGTACATTTAGCGGATAAAACATCTTCAGCACATTAAACGGCATAGCCGATGTCACCATTTCTGTAAACAACGTTGCCTTTGATAATGTGAACTTATAGAAATTAACGTCATGATATAATTATAGTTCACTTTCGCTCAGAAAATAAAGTTATCAACCTAGCAATGCCTTCAAACGAATGTCAAAGACGATAATATTGAAATTTGAAATATGATAACTGGTGATGTCACAACTCCTATAATTTTACGATTCATTTTTTATTCCTTTAAAAATTAGACTAATTTCCAGAATAAACAGAGAAATATTAATATAGAAGAGAATCAATAGATAAGTTAATTTTTATCTCAAAATTCTCTCACTAGATATATATGACAATAACTTAAACAACAAAATGTAATAATACTGCACATACCAGGATAAAGTCTATTTAAATAAAAATCTGACGTCGAAAATAATGGCTTAATAGCAGGGTAATAATCTGCAGTCTTCTCCCAAAAGTTTAAAATTGATCCATCTCTTGGACCCTCAACGTACAATATGGCTGTATCACCAGCATCCAATACAAAACCCGTTAACATATTGCTTTTACCACTTGATATTAGTCCTTGGTTAATATCTGTTATTATATGTATGAGAGACTCTACAATATCAGGGTCATAAACATGACAATATAGACGTGAATAAGTAATTTCTACTGGTTCTGGTCTACATCCCACGAAACCCACTGACACGTTTAACATCATATTAGATTGTAGAATAGTTGCTGGTTGTACAACGATATCTGGCTTGACCTTAGCTCTCTTTGCATTCACATCATTGGTACATCTGAATTCACGGTCCAAAGGAACAACTGACACTTTAAGTGGATGTAAAAGAAATTCTCCTTTAATAAGTGTATTGAATCCTTTTGCTAATTCAGTTGCATCGATTTGAGTTTCAGCAATGATTACATCGTTGACTTCACTAATAATCTTTGATGAATCCGCTTTATCAATTTTTTTGTCATCTTTTTTATTCTCAAACAGTTTATGATTATTAATTTTTTTTGGAAGTTGAATACCGTGAAGCTGTTGAAATCAAAATTGTAACTTAGCATCAGAATTTTATAAATGAGAAGCTATATTATTCTAAACAAATCAACAAAGGAAGTTATTAATGGATATTTAAAGCTTAATTAGTCCAACCACGCCTCAACTTATATCATATCACATACAAAAAACTAAGTATAAAAATTAGTATTTTTGTAGCAAAAAAACAAAACAAGTTTAACCGACAAAAAATAGATAAAATCAGACAATATAGTCAAGTTTACAAGTTTAGAAATTAAATTTAAACTCGAAAGTAAACGGGATAAAATGTAGCCAATAACTTACCTCGGAACATTGGTTACCCCCTGGCCAGATATCGTCTAGTCTTATATGATCTGATGATGATTATAATAATGATTATGAAGAAATGATGTTTAAAGATCTTCAAACATCTCAACTTTCAACACACTATTGTAATTTGACTGTTTATAGTGAAGGTTGTTATAGCTGGAATTTCTGAAGTATAAAAAAAAACAAAGTGACTCTGATAATAAGTCATCTGATTTAGTTAAAATAGAAGAAGAATTGCTTTATTTCTTGGAACATTATATCGAATATATTACATCAAAAGTTGTAGACTTTTTTCCGTTACCTTGATTTTAAACGGATTATCCAAAAATATGAGTAAAGTTTCAGCGGCAGATTCACGAGGTAATATTATGCTGTGGTGACTGTTGAAGTTTATACCTTTCTTTGGATTCACTTGTTGCTTTTGTGATCTGTATTCTTGATTACATAGTTTAAATTTTGTATAAACCTCTTCTATTCTAAAAAAAACATGTGTTTTAAAATATATTTGAAAATTAAAATAACAAGTACTTTATTCATTCAAAGCTATTTGCTTAAATTTGGGAAAGAGTTTAAATTTTTAAATTCTGGATATACGTCCAGTAACTGACTGTCTATAGTATAGGCAGAAGCATTTACTTAATAATACAGGCATTTGATAAGTGCTCAAGTTTTATGTAAAATTGTATAACAAATAAGCAGACAAATTTTCTGGGAAAAACAAGTCAAAAAAACTCAAAAAACTCAATAGTGTGATTTGGTGTAATATAAATATGTATATCACAATTATAATAAAAATACGATGTTTTTTTATAGATAACGTAACAAGGTTGAACAAGTGGGACTGATCTAATTTCTTTGGCAACATAAGTATCGATACAGAAGATAATAAATTAATAACTCCACCTCCTATTTATCACCGCCCTCGGTCGTTGAGGGATTAGCGTACACGCCTACCGCCATTGACCTACTGTGAGGCTCAGGTTCGGTTCCTGACGAAGACAAGCAATTGTGTGATGAATGTAGATGTCTGTATTTCCAGAAACTTATAAAATTTATTCTGTTAAGTATTTCAATCTATTAATATCGTTGTCTAACGCCCGTAACACAATACACGTATTATGGGGTTGGATGAATTTTTGTGATTGTCTAAATAATATATTAATTATTTATACTAAAGATGATGATAATACAGTACACAGACTGTAACTGGAAAACTAATCACTTAGCGTAAATTTACCTACCTACCTTCCAAAACAAAAAGATCGCTAAAATCTCGGAAATACCTATTTTTATGGGACCTATATATACTAAAGGCTGAATTTATAATGAATATTTAATATGAATTACTTAAGTTTCTGGAATTCTTCAATAGGCACATTAAATAAATTTTCAATGTTCACTATAATCACGGGAAAATCATCTTGTGCTGGTAGGTTATTGCTGCTAATCAATGCTATCACTTCTCCAAGATCCGGGGGAGGTTCTCCAACAGTTTCGAATTTCATTATTCTTCCCGTACCTGTAAGCTCATAAATTAGCTATAGTTTAAATAGTCCTTGACTTTATTAAAAAGATCCATTACTATATTTTCGACAAAATTAGATTAAAATTAAATTTAGAGGATTTAACTAGGACATCTTTTTTTACGCAAACCTAACTGGTCTCTGCAACCCATAATGGAAACTAGGCCTAGACCTAGATTAGATCAAATTCAATAAGCCCGGGTTTCGCTCAAAATGTTTTACTTCACCGTAAGAGCACTTAGCAAATGTACATAATTTAGAAAAACTCATTGGTACATGGCGGCGTTCGAACTTGGATTACCCGAATAGAAGTCCG
>DVZL01004881.1:0-12517 GCA_018236625.1 Lasaia peninsularis
GTATTATAAGTCGGAAAAATGTCTGCCCTTTGAAAGTTATCTGTATTATTAAAATAATTCACGCGGGCGAAGCCGCGGGCGGACAGCTAGTTTACAATAAATAATTATATTCTCATTCTACATGAAAATTGCAACAGTCTACTATAGAAGATAGGGTCGTCACATGCCTACACCAAATCTGTACTAATATTATAAATGCGAAAGTAACTCTGTCTGTTTGTTTGTCTGTTCCGCTTTCACGCCTAAACCACTGAACCGATTTTGATGAAATTTAGTACAGAGATAGAGTTGACCTTGAGGAAGGGCATAGGCTACTTTTTAACCAACTGCATTAAAAGAGGTTATGTTTTTACACAATAACATTTATAAGTCGGAAAAATGTCTGCCCTTTGAAAGTTGTTTTTTTTATAATTCACGCGGGCGAAGTTGTGGGCGGAGAGCTGGTATAAATATAAATAAATAAATATTACTGGATAAATGACACTAATTGATGGGTATTCGATAACGATACTAATACATAGAAATACTTAAATAGATACAAGAATAAATTTAATAAACACCCAGCCCCGGAAATATAAACATCTATGTTCATCACACAAATGTCTGTCCCCGTCGGGAATCGAGTCCGAGCCTCGCCGTTAGTCGATGCCGTTAGGCGTGTACGATAGCCACTCGGCCAACGAGGCGGTCAAAAAATAAAGATTCAACAATGCGTGGAAACGTATGTAGATAACGAAACAGCTGGCTTGAAGCAGCTGTTCGTCAACTCAAGTATGAGTTTATCCTGAACTAAAAAATTTTGAAAAAAATAATATCGTCACGCCTATATTTCTGAAGGGTTAAGCAGAGGTACATACTATTAAGCATCTTTTTAAAACATTTATAAGTAAACCTCCCTATAGCTCCGTAAATGTGTACATGAATGGGTTTTAAAAGAAAAGCTTTGTTGGTTCATCACTACTCTTCGGACTTCAGTATTAGTATTAGTTAAAGAAAATATTGTCTCGACCACACATATCAGATATACAACTATGATTAGTCGACGATATTCGGTCTAAATGTGACAGGTGGCAAGTCCATCGCCATATCGGCCACAAATCCAAAGTCAGTTAGTTGCCCTACCTAGAAACTGAACCCGGAACATCGTGCGTCAAAGTCGGACAACGACTCCAATCGACCACAGAGGCGATACTGGTCACGAACTAAGTCATCGATATAGATAACTAATTTAAATTTATATTTCGGTATGAACGACAAGTACTACTACCACAGTATTTGTTGAGGTGCTCCCTCACAAAGAGCATTTGCGTGTATTGTAACGTTACAGATTTGAGCATTACATTAGTGTAGGAAGAGAGCCGAGCATTACGATGCGCAGCTTGTAATGATACAAAGAATGTTATCGTGATACCACTTGTAACATCAATACGTTCTACTTCCTTCGCTCGCTCAGTAGCTTACGTGACTGTGAAGTGAAGTGGAATTAACTAATGCTCAAAGTCGAATCTATAATATAACATTACACATGAATGCTCGTCAGTCAGGGAGGTAGCATTATAATGTAACGCTCAAAGTCGAATCTATAACACGTGATAATACTCTGGTTAGGCCAGGTTCGAATCCCGTAATATACCAATAAGTTTTTCTAAGTTTTGTACATTTTTGTAAATGCTCTTATGGTTAAGAAAAACATCGTGAAGAAACTCGGAGGTTTGTTCAGTTTATTCGAATCTTTGAATTCGACCTACTCTAGTATTTGTCTGGTTTCCCTTCTGGGTAGCAGAGGTCAGATGGCAGTCATTCTGTGTAGAAACTAGCACCCATGTCAAATTCCCTAGATTAGAAGAAATGGAATAGAATAGAAGGCTAGAACGAAGAAGACAGTTAGTACAACTAAATTAATCTTTAAACGCAACTTCACTCAAAATATACTTTTATCAAAGCGCCTGTTTAAATAAAATAGCAAAACTTATGAACGTAAATTTGCAGTATCGTGATTTGAATATATTATATCAGTCTTTATTTTATAAAAAAAAACATAATAAAAATTACCTCCACGCATATTATTCCCGAAGGGGTAGGTTGAGGCCTGCTAGTTTATCCATGACTCGCAGGTCAAGTAGATATACTAGAAAACCCACGATTAGGCAAGGTACTAAGGCTCATGATGTGATAGGTGACAAGCCTATCGCCACTTCGGGCACATTCCAATCCCGGGTAATGTAATACTTACCCAGAATAATCTGAAAATCAGGTATTAGTGCCCTGATTCGTGAACTAGGATTGCTTGTGATGTTTTCCTTACAAAAGTTAGAAAAACTCATCGGTAGATGGCGGGGTTCGAATTTGGACTAACGGAATGGAAATTCGAAAATTATATATGCAAGATTGTTATCTTGCGTATATAAATCCCAACAATGTTTTTACTTTATCTGTACGTCTGTATGTTAATCTCAGAAACGGTTTAACCGATTTGGATGCAGTTGTAAGAATTATATTGAAATGGCCTTCACTTAACATTTATTGTTTATTTAATTTTAATCGTTTACTAAATAAAGAAATTATGTCCATTTATATCAATCACGTACCTAATATGTTCCATTTTAAAGAGACCTTCAGTATCATATCAAACTGATATTAAAAGGGGTTCTTAATAGACTGGAGATGTCAGTTGAACGCGACGCGGCTCGCGTGGGGTATATAAATAATTAAATAATGTGTAGAATAGACCATCTGAATTCCTACCTGGCAGCTCGTAAGAGGTATGCTCGCCTCTTTCGGTTAATAAGGTCAGCGACGCACCTATAACATCTATGGTGTTTATAGGCCACGGTTGTCTCTTACCATCAGGAGGCCCGTGAGCTTGCTCGCTGCCATATCCCATAACAAAAAAACTTATAATATACTGCCGTTATTTTAGCTGAATGAGTATTGATCGTTTTCTCTTTATGACCCATTCTAATTCCTTACTACTGTCGTGTTATAAGTATATACACTAATTGTTCACGATCTCTGCCTCTTGTTGACAGAACACCGATAACATATTTGGTATTAAATAACCGATGTATAAGATATGGCGATTGACTTGTTACCTTTTACATCATCGGACCTCATATCTTCGGGTCATCGTGGGTACATAAATATGTACCTCTGCCTACCCCTTCGGGGATATAGGCGTTGTGATATTTATATAAAGTTTATACTGTGTATACTTAGATTAATATGACACGGAACCTTTAAAATTTTATAAATATTTATTGTATCAAAATTAAAGTTATATTATAATTGAATTATTTTTTTAGGGTTCCGTACTTAATGGTAAAAATGGGACCCTATTACTAAGACTCTGCTGTCCATCTGTCTATCTGTCACCAGGCTGTATCTCATGAACCGTGATAGCTAGAAAATTGAAATTTTTACAGATGATGTATTACTATTACCCCTCCAACAACAAATATTAAAATACATAATAAAATAAATATTTAAGGCGGCTTTCGTACAACAAACATGATTTTTTTGCCTTTTTTTACAGACAATGGTAGGTACGGAACCCTTCGTCCGTGATCCTACTCGCACTTGGCGGGTTTCTTACTATATGCATCCTTAAATATAGTTTAAATAAATTATATAACAACGTTAATATCGCTATTGCTATATTCGTGAAGCGATTAACAAAATAAAACTACGAAAACTGAGATCAATTTAATTTTTGTAGTCTAAGGACTTCGGGACCTCATGCTTCAAAATCAAACACTCAACCGACCACAGCGAGACAAACATACAAAAAGACAAATTAAGAAACTCCTCCCTCGTAAGTCGGTTAAAAACTTGTGTACATTCAAAACTGCGTATATAATTGTGTAAATAACATCTCAATCAAAATTAATTTGGTTAAACAGGTGGTACAAGAATCATATACATACATACGTTAACAAAATACATAACAGTATGTTTACATAATATTTTGTAACAATAACAGCGATTAAGAGAGCTATCACTTAAATAAATAATATGTTTAATATTTTTTTAGCAATGAACGTCACCTTAATAAACGATGCTAATGGCGCGTTGCCAATCTGAAGGGTCTCTTTAAGGGTTTCCCTTCTGGGAAGATACTGTGTAAAACGCCCTTGTGGTAGTCAGATATAACCTTTTTTTATGATATTGAAAACTCAAGATTTGTGCCCGATATGGCGACCTGTCACAACGTGGACCTAATATCGTCGGCTAAACGTGGGTGCATATGTACCGGCGAGGTGGACCGACGACTTAAAGAGGGTAGCTGGTAGTGATTGGGTGGTGGCAGCGGGAGACCGGATCTTATGGCGCACTCTGGGGGAGACCTACATCTAGCAGTGGACTAAAATAGGCTGATGGCTTTCGGGAATATGGGCGTAACGATATTTATTTGATTTATTAGTTTTGTTTAATATTCATAGGAATAAACTAGTATAGACTAGTTTTGCCCGCGACTTCGTTCGCGTTTTAATTTTAATTTTTTATTTTACACATTTCTAAAACAAATTTCTAAAACAAAAGCAGCCTACGCCGTTCCTCATTAAATTAACTGTCTACCAGTGAAACTTCCGTCAAAATAAGTCCAGCCGTTTCAGAGAATAGCGGGTACAAACAGAGATATAAACAGACAGACAAAAATTCAAAAAATGTTGTTATGGTCGAATTGAAGTCTAACCAGTTTTCGAAAACCTTATCAGTTAATCTTTCGATAATTAGCGATTATAATAACATTTTTGTAATGCTAACAAAAACATATAAAATAGTCACGTCGTCGTAGGCAGAGGTACACATGAACTCACGACTTGCCGATAGGTCGCAAGACACCAGAACATCCAATCGCGGGCAGGCATTTTCAAATAAACTGAAAACAATTTTTATAAACAATTTACTTTAATCGGAAATCAAATAGGACCTCATTCGTCAAAGTCGACACTGATTTCACTCGACCATAAATTCCATAGAATTTTTAATCTTTAATCTTAGAATAAAGTTTCGTAAAGAGGTTGCTGAAGAAAACTAAAATTTGGCATACAGTTATAATGACACAAACATTTATTTGCTAATAACAGATTTTAGGACGTTAATCCCTATAAAATTTAGGAATAGAAAATATTTTATTTCATACAAACCTTACAAGCGGTTCTCGTGACGCGTCTATATAATCCTGAAATTTACTGAATAGGAACGCGACCACTCACTGAGAAAATATCTCTAAGAAAACTTAGCGGTCTTTTTTTATTTAATTCCTAAATACATTAACGTTAAATTATATAATTAATCCTATACCCTGAAATATTATCTTATATATATATATATATAAAATTCTCGTGTCACAATGTTCGTTCCCGTACTCCTCCGAAACGGCTTGACCGATTCTCATGAAATTTGTTAGCATATTGAGTAGGTTCCATTGTAGAACAGGCCAACTGCCGGAAGGAACTGGCTGTGTGGAACCCAGCCAGCTTGTGAGAGGCGAGCACAGGGTCTATTGTCGCTAACACCGTGACATTGACTAGGTGGTAGAGTATTGCAATGACTCGCCCGGAATAGTACCACTGCCTTACCTATTCCTGCCACAATAGCGTCAGTACTCGCCATTGTCGTGTTCTGGTTTGGAGGGTAGGGTAGCCGGTAAACTTACGGAAGAGACCATCCCAGTCTTAGATTGCACCGCACCATTTCCACCTTCGGTATCTAAAGGTGACGTGTATTTTTTACCCAAAAATATTATCACTTTTAAAACTCCTACCAAAAACAGTAATATATTGCTTTTATTCTCTGACATGATCATAGGCTTATATTTTACCTCTATAATTCAGCAAAGACTTGGGTCAACCGGTTTATGTTAAACTGAAAAACTATTTTAAAATAAAACGGATAATATACCTATAGAAAAATACAGAGATGAAGCGTAGTAATGGTAACATGTTGCTGTGGTTGATAGACACAAAAGATGTTGTTGGTGCCTCGCTATCCTGAGTAGAAGTCCTAATTTAGACGTCTACTGGATATCTCTAGACAAGAACACAACGATGTCATTATGACGGCAGATGGCATAGCAAAAGCCACCCATTAGGATTTCTTTAATTCTTCCTTGCAAGCAGCGGACGAAAGCTGTCATAGAAGACGAAAATGAAGAGTGTACTCCACATAGAGGAAGATACTTCGTAGACGGGCACAGTAGTATCAAGACGCAACTCAAAAGGGCCAGTATGTTGCTGATATGTTCTCCCACAATTGGATCTTAATGAATATTCTAGAAGCCTATAACAACTTACACAGTTCCTAGCAACTGGACGTTATGTAAACACATTTAGCAATCGATTGTTTCATACGATTGATTATATTTTTGCAAAATTATAAAATCAAACACGCAATTAAAAGGTATTGTTAATTCAAGGTGAAAATTATATTAAATAAAAGTTTCAGAAAATGGAACTACAATAACGTATAATTATGACAATATTTAAAGAGCTTATTTAAACATTGATTGACAACTACCTTTTTCCCGCGGTTTTTCACTCAAGTTTATTTTTTTATGTGATAAGACGGCAAATAAGCACACAGCTTTCCTGATTGTAAGAGCCGTGGCCTATACACACTATACTGGAGTATTAATCTGGCCAGTTACTGCATAGGACTCTACCATCAATAATGTTGGTAGCAACCCAGTTAACACCATGATTCTCATAACACCGTTTAATTTTTTTCTTGTATGTTTGTTATGGGATTAATCCTTGCAAATGAAATTTGACGATTCTTATTTTGTAACATAGGTTTTACATAAGATCTGGTATAAAATACATGTTTATTTACCTTTTTAAATACTACTACTCTCTTTAAAATATTAACAATGATAATTTAAAAAAAATGGTAGCTAGGGGTGCATTTGCATCCACGGTTAGCCGACGATATTAGGTCCCATGATGTAACAGGTAGCAAGTCCGTCATCATTTCGGAGACTAATCCCGGTTTAAGAAGTTATTTACCTGGTACAATAATAAAATTTAAGTCGGTTTTATTCAGTTTCAGCGTTCGAATTATTAACACAACAGCAATAATTAGTTCATTGTAAAAAAGTATTTTGCAATAGAAAAAGTTACCTGAGATGGAAGTTACATAAGAGCATCGGCAGCGATGTGTAATGTTAGAAAAGTTACATTCCCAGCGAGCAACCATGTATTTTTTTATTTAATTCAACGAGTCTATGTAAAGTTTCAAAGTTTTTATTTCAAAAAGCGCTGAATCAATGTCTACTAAAGTTTACATACGACTAAGACATCAAAATCTGTTTAGAAGTAATAAGTAAAAGCGTAATTAATAGACTGCTGCCATAAATAATTAGTACTTAGGCGACCGAGCTTCACTCGGTAGTTCTTCTTTTGCCAAAATTGTCATCTATTGGTCTACGAAATCTATTTTACACAAAGTGCTACCGACAGCGTTGTATAGATGTCGTGATTCGCAATTTCATAAGACCTAGATCTATAAAATTTTAACTGTATTTTTCCTTGACCTTTTTAGATCCATTTTTACGACCTAAAGCCCCTAGGTACCAAATTTCAGCGAAATCCGTTTCCAAGATCGCCGGTTTAAATAAATAAATGAATAGCCGACTTAGAAGTATTAATTTAAAAGTAAAAACCTTCACGACTATTATGCCCGACGGGGTAGACAGAGTTGTACTAAGTCGTAAACGACTCGTAAGTCCAGTATATATACTAGAACACCCACGATAAGCCAAGGTACTAGGGCCCTGTTATGATAGATGGCAAGCCTATCGCCACTTCGGGGACATTCCGATCCCGGGCAATGTAATGCTTTCTCAGAATAATCTGAAATACATTTAAGAAAATTTGCCCAAAGCGTAAAACATATTATTTTTTGCTGAAACATGGGTCATGTACTATTATTTATTTATTTATTTACGGGATAAGGCAGCGAACAAGCACATGGGTCTTCAAATGGTATCGTATGTGACCAATAAACACAATAGATGCTATATATGCGTCACTATTTGAGGTCGGGCTTTTAGACCGTATTTACAAAGTACCCTACCCTCCGGATCGGAACACGACCATGTTGTTATGGCAGCAAGAATGCGTAAGGCTGCTAGTTGCTGCACAGCACTTTACCACCACACTAATTAAATATAATAATATATATATAGTGAATAATACAACCACCTTTCGTATGATGACTCGGCGTACTTCGCACCGCTTAACAGACAATGAATGTCGTGTTACCTTTCAGCTGAACTAATTTAGGCTTTAAAAAAAGATAAAAAGATAAAAAAGATAAATTTATGAAGGCACGCGTAAATATTAAATATTCGATATTATTATTATTAACCCACGCATAAATATTTGAGGAACTTCTATGTATCTGCTTAATGCATTTTTCAACCTTTTTAATTGATTTCAAAAAAATAACTACAGACAATATTTTATTCTCCCTTTTAAGTAGTTTTCATACAAAAACGACATTTCTGAACGCGTGTATTCAATTATTACTTACAGTATTTGACAGGACAACATATGTTTAACGAGAACTAAACAATTACTGAAAAAAAAATCTTTCGTAATTATGTATTAATCGAGTTTTCATTGTTTTTAAGATGTATTAAAACCACGAAAATTGGTCCAGCAGATCGCGATAAGTGTTGTAAAAAACCCGTCTTTGTTTTATATATACACATAAGATTTAAGCCAAACTATTAATATGAGGAAACTCCGTGGTCTATAGACACCACAGATGTTGTAGGCCAGTCTATCTACCAGCCTATACTTCGGGTAGGAACATTTAATTGTTATGGTGGCAGAAATAAGGCGCTGGATACCTGGGAATATTGCTGCACAGTTTTCTGACATATAGTGACATTATTATGTTAGGGTCTGGAGAGTTAGATAGCCGGTAGACTTGCAAATCAGTTCTAAGATAAAGGCCACAAGAAACGCATCTACTACATCTATGGTGTCTATAGGCCACGAATGTCTCTTACTTACTTATCACATAAAAAAAATCTCAGATCAGTTACAATATTTAATACTTCTAAATTACAAAATTACAAAATCTATGACTTGTACCGATTTCTCAATTGAAATCGGAGTGACTTTTTTTGAAATATATACAAATGTAGGTATAGGTATTTTTTTCTATCCCATAGAAAACTGTTAAGTACCTAAATAGGATAAAAAATAGCCTTTTTCAAAACATAGAATACCCTTCAGCCATGTCTCTTCACAATCGGTTCAGCAGATTGTTTAAAAGATCACAGAAATGTTTAAAATATGTACTGCTGTCAATCTTAAATTGTCATTACTAGCTTTTCTGTTTAATTATTTTATTTAATATATTTCTCAAATAAAATTCTAAAATAAAAGTAGCCTAAGCCGTTCCTTATTAAATTAGCAGTCTGCCAGTGAAAGTTCCGTCAAAATCGGTCCAGCCGTTTCAGAGAATAGCGTGTACCAACAGACAGACAGAAAAAAATCTAAAAAAATGTTGTTTTGTTATATATACCTTATAAATATACATATGTACTTAGTAAAACGCGGTTATTTTACTATTACATACAGACACTCCACCTTTTATTTATTTGTATAGATTCAATATACACAATACGCCGTTCACAGCTATATTATATGTAATGGTGAATAATTACGTCATTTGTTTTTCAGTTTTACGGGTATAAAAGGCGTCTGAAATTTTGTCAAAGCATCAGTACGGTTTCAACTCTCAACCATGAGAGCTTCAGCCTTCGTGATCTTGATCTGCGCACTGCAGGTGAGCTTTATTACCACATATGAACTAACTCTTTGGTAAAGCGGTTAGCATACATACCTAACCTCCTCGATCTTAAGAGTTCAGTTTCCAATAAATTTGATCTATTTTCTTGCTTTTTTCCATAATTATAATATAAACCATACGCATCTGTAACCTATTGAATTTTAACTAAACATCGTGTCCATATATTCTCGACATCAAAACGTTCGTGCTCGCCACTATTGTGTTCCTAAAAAAATAAAATAGCAACCACATGACTTATGATGGTAAGAAACAACCATGGTCTGTAGATACCGTAGATGTAGGTGACACTATCCAGTTGTTTAATAGCTACGAACAGTGCAGCAGACAGACAGACACACTCAGCCATGTGAAACGTATAACAATACTCCTTTTTTTGTAAGGAGTTAAAAATTTTGTTATTTTAATTGTTTTTTATTAGAGATTGTAATATTTATATACAATACTAGCTGTGCCCGCGACTTCGTCCGCGTTTTTATTCAAAATAAAAGTAACCTAAGCCGTTTCTAACTACATTAGCTGCCAGCCAGTGAAAGTCCCGTTAAATCGGTCCATCCGTTGCAGAAATTAGCGGGTACAAGCAGACAGATAGATAAAAATTCTAAAAAATGTTGTTTTTTTATAACTACCTTGTAAATATACATGTGCACTTAGTAAGAAGTTGTTATTTTAATGTTACATACAGATACTACAGTTTTATTTATTTACACATACATGACACAAAAAAAATCAAAATAAAGAACAACGCCATCTTTTGGCCAGAATTAAGACCATGTGCATATTAACCAAATACTCTAATCCCAAGTACGAAATACTGGCAATCAAAATGTTATGGTGGCAGAGGTATAGCTATTAGTTAAGTGTGGTACCAATTATTATTATGACACGTCTAGTTATCTAGATACTGGTGGTTGTGCACCAATTTGCTCATTTAGAAAAGAACAATCTTACTTTTTAATGGGACATGACAGTCAACGGGCACACGGGTATCATGATGTTAAGAGACAACCGTCGCCTATAGTGTAAGTCCGTCACTGTCTGTGCTCGGGCTGTTAGTTAGTATGTGCAAGTCTATCAGCTACCCTACCCTCCGGACTGGAATATGACAGTGTCATTATGGAAGTGATCCAGTTAATCTATGCTCGCCTCTTTCGAGCTGCCTGATAAGGAGACATAATATTATGGTCCATTTCGCACAGGGGACTCGGACCAACACGGGGGAAAACCTGCAATCATAATGATAGTCCAGTCCTGATCCGGAGGGTGGTGCACATATGTAACACGTGGTGTTAATCATAGATTATGTATCTCTAAACTCGTTTTTTAAGATATTTGAAGGCAAACAAGCAGACGGATTTCCTAATGATAAAAAATACACATCGCCTATAGACGCCTGAGGTAACTTCACGCCTACTATCCTCAAAGGATTAGGTTGAGGTGTGCTAGTATATCCACAACTCGAAAGTCCAGTAGATATACTAGAACACCCACGATTAGCCAAGGGCCAACTAGGGCGCTGATGTGATAGGTGGCAAGCCTATAGCCACTTCGGGCACGTTCCAGTCCCGGGCAATGTAAAGCTTACTCAGAAAAATCTGAAAAATATTTAATAAAAGTTGCTCGACCTGGGCATTGAATCTGGGACCCAACGCGGCTAGTGGTCTGAACAGGCGACAGCCGTACCATTACACCACAGAAGCCTAAAATGCGATAGTCTTATCTGGATTCAGCGTCAGGGTTTGACAGTATCAAAATATAATTTAAAAAACTTTTGGTTTTTATGCTTGAAGTAATGCTAACATTATTAATTATTTTTAATTTACAGTATGCAACAACTGATATCATCGAAGATGATGTCACAAATTTCCTATTAAATAAAGGTCAAATACAAGAAGACAATGTAAAAGTTAACAATGAATACGAAGTAGAACAGGATGGATCACTTATAAAAAAAACAATTGTTTCGAAATCGTACAGAGAACAAAATAACAGTACTGGTAGACACTTAAAAAGAAACGAAAAAAAAGTCGTAACGTTTGTTATGTCTACTGACGAAAATGGAAATGAAATTATGGAAGAAATAGAAGAAACATTTGAAAATGTTCCGAAAGTTAATTCTAGACCTAGTGATGTTGCTGCATCATCAAACTTGTCTGGATTAAGCTACGGTCAACGAGTCCAACAAGGAGCAACTTCAGGCTCTAGCGCTACCAGTGCTGTTTCTGCATCAGAAGGCTCATCTGTATATTCTTCGTATGGACCTGAATTAGTCACTTTAAGCGGTCGAGGAATAAATTCTGGCCTTAACGCTGAAGGTTCAAGAGCTGCTTCTGCATCTTCAGCCGCATCTGCTGGTCCAGCTGGCTCATCTGGATATTCCTCTTATAGACCCGGATCAGTCATCTTAGGCGGTCAAGGAATAAATTCAGGCCTTAACGCTGCAGGTTCAAGTGCTGCTTCTGCATCTTCAGCCACAGCTGCTGGTTCAGCTGGCTCATCAGGATATTCTTCGTATAGACCTGGATCAGTCCTCTTAGGCGGTCAAGGAATCAATTCAGTCTCTGGCGCTCGCAGTGCTGCTGAAGCTGCTGCTGCTGAAGCTAATGCTGCTGCTGCTGCTGCAGCCGCTGCTTCTGCAGCCGCTTCTGACTCAGAAGCTGGCTTGCTGGGCGTTCTTGAAAATTCCTCTTAT
>DVZL01004882.1:0-12516 GCA_018236625.1 Lasaia peninsularis
TACCTTACCCTCCGGACCGGAACACGACAATGTCATTATGGCGGCAGGAATAGGTAAGGCGGTGGATCCCTACCCGGAGAGAGAAGGGGAGGGAAGATTTCGGTATTGAATTGTAAATTTCTTTGGAAAGATTTAAAGGTATCAGGTGTATGTAAGGATCTGATAAAGTTCTTCAGTAACTCCGATCATCGTAGTACTCTTATTGGTAACCTGTGTGTTGTAGGTACAATGTAGCAATGGTCGGGCACATATTATTGCTAATCAATGAATTAAAAAGGTGCTAGTTTGGACAATTAAGGCGAATTAAGGTAAACTGTCACGATTCATATGCTCTTGCTTATGAATCGTGACAGTATATCCTTTTGAAATAATTTATCGATTACGAAATTTTAATCAGGAGTTTGCGTCTGGCGACCATGTTCTCATAATGATAAGTGAGAGTCATAGCTTAGACATAAGAATTTGTGTTTTAAAGATGTTTGAATTTTATATAATGAAATTGAATAGGTAGCACATTTTTGATTATCAGTTTAGTAAAAAAAGTTTACCTCTTTTAAAACATGAACATCTTGCCTTAAGTGAAAAATGCTATTTTTGGATACGATTACAGAACTTAAAGCATGTTTCTTATAACTACTTAACTACTACTTATCAAAGATAACGAAATATAAATAAGAAGAAGCACGATTTCTCCTGATTTATATTTCGTTTGCCTGATCCTGATCGACAGCAGTGCACAGAAATAGACATTGAAAATGCGTTGAAATAACCATGTAAATATTATGTCTTACTCTTTTAAATAAATAGTATTTTTAGAGGTATTTAATTATAACTATACCAACAATCTAAAGGTCATAAAGTTATGTATATAAGTACCTACGGCTACCTAATGCTTTCAAGCGGAAATGTCCTACATCAGAAATATTAATTCAAATAAGGATTGCGGTAGTACATTTAACTGTTTCTCTTTACAGGTAAGGTCAATCTTTGATTGATTGAAAGCCTAGCTTCTCTGTTCTATCCATAATTTATTGATATAGGATATTATCTACTACTCTTATGTCTGTGGCTTTCATTGTCAAGGCTTAATATTTAATAGACTAATAAACAATCATTGGTTGTCGATGTGCGCTGAGACAGAGTTGAAAATAAAAATCAATGAAAGAAACCATAGACATTGATCATAAAGACAAGTCAGCTGACACACATTTTATCATTGGTCTTGTGATAATACGCCGCCATTCTCAGGTCGTCTTTTACATCTTTCTTGTCCTGTGAGTAAAGATAAATTATGAATTTATAAACTAAATCTCAATATTTTCTGCTTTTCTTTATTTGTGCTTCAAGTTCTTGTGAATAATTCATGCAAATTTGTTTCAATTTAGTGGTAAGACTGAAAACTGTAATAAAACATTTCCACCCTTTTGTGGAAACCTATTTTACCTTGTAGAGTCGAAATAATCTGATATATATTATATTTAAAGCTTTTTAACTCCGGGTGTGGTTATTACTGGGCTTATGTTTTGTATATTATCATTTGTTTCACGTCAATTTAAAATAGCTCCTTAATCGTCTTATTGTTCAAAATATTTATTGCCTTTTCCAATTATTCATGTGATTGATGTGGTTTTCTTTTTTTCAATTGTATTCCTTTTTAATACTAGTAATATTATCAGAACTATGTTTAGGCTAAACACCCAGATAATGAATTATATTACCTAATGTTATTCTAATTTTTAGAGACCCTGAGCTATTCATGTTAGATAGATATTTTCTATAACTTAAGTCTTGATTACATACCAATTTACATGCAAATTCAAAAAGAATTCCAACAATTTCAATGTCTATGCAATTCATGTTATAAAGAGTATGCCTTTGTATTTTTGTATGTTTTTAACGAATAGACCCAAGAACTACAGAACTGATTAAAAAAATCTTTAAAAATTAAAGACAACATAATAACTGTAGGCTATGTAGGACTAGCAAAATTATGGTCCTTGCTTAAATTTTAATAGAGCAAAGGTATAAAAAATTTGCATAAAAATTTCTTTCAATGTATATGTAGCGGAAATCATTGCTAATTAAAATTTGTTTTACAATATTAGTAAGCATATCATATCTATGAAAAGTTTGTAATTCTTATATGTCCAATTATTGTAGCTATAACACTATAACTACTTTTTACTTTTTGAAATTATAAAAACTGACTAAAATCAGGCCATGATAACTATACCTTCATGTAATTTCTTATCCAAATTAGTTATTTCATCTACAACTGTTTTCCAAAAATTATAGACTTTATCAAAATACTCAAATAGGTCATTCCATTCAGATATTACAAATTTACGAAAATAAACACAGCCATCACCCAAAGATCAGTGCGACTCCACTCAAACCAGCTGCTATCTATCTGAAAGTTGAAAATCATGCACTAATAAATTTTAATTACCTTTGTTTCAGAGATATAGATAGGCCACGGTAGTCTCTTACCATTAGGAGACCTGTGTGCTTGTTCATTGTCTTTTCTCATAAAAAAAAAGTTAACCAAAATAGTGCTAAAATTGTGCTTAAGCCAGGGTGGTGTGATAGTATTAAATAATTGTTGATATTTGTGTTGAAGTTATTCCTTGAGTTTAGATTCTTCACTATTAAAGTGTCATATTATCAACCATCGATACAGTCACTATTGTTTATTTTCCCATCTGCATAATCAAATTACTTCTACAATTAAAAGGGCTTCTCTTATCAAGTTATGTAAAAAATAATATTACAGTATAATGTACAGTGTTACTAATGTCCTAAGTAAGTTCTGTAACTTGTATTTAATGTGTATAACTAGTTTACTTTTATAAAACAAATTACCAGCAGTGTATTTCAAAACTGATACAGCTTAAAAAACTTGAATATAAGAACATGCTAATACCTAAGTTTAGCAATGCATCTTTGATACTTCTGATGTTGCTATTTCTCGATGACTATTTATAATTGAGTGACCTATTTGCCCCATTAGCCTCTTCTTAAGTAATATTGGCTAAGTTTTTCAGCAGAAATTCGTAGGATTGTAATCAATTTCAATATGCAATTCTTATAGACCTTGATTACGTTATCATGTCTCTCAAATATATATCTTCAGATTTAAGCTATAACTTAAAACCCGTCATTTTTAATTCTTTTCATTCCTTAACTATTTTTAATGTTAAAATCATAAATAGGTAACCAAATAAGTTATAAAATGGTTTACATAATCTGATATTTTCCCATTGACAATGATTGATGACAGTCTTTATCAGTTTACTTGATAAATAGGCTATTGATCAGCTGATTTGACAGTAACTCCTGGGACTTGTGTCTTGTCTACTATATCTAGTGTCTGTGGTGTTCTTGGCTGAGTAAAATTTTTTGACTTGGACTTGTCACAGTAACTTATCTAATTTTTTTCTAATTGTGTTGAATATTACTATTTTATGTTCTTTTTTATTAAATAGCCATTAATGTGTTCTTGTTTCTGTCTTATTGGTGGTGTTTAGAAAATAGTAACCTTAAAATTATTGTTCTTACCATACTAAATCACAGCAGCATTACAGAATTATGAAACTGGGTATGCGGCGGAGTACTTGGTTACAAAAATTTTTCTTTTATAGATTTTTAGCTTTTTTTATTTAGTTTTATAGATATGTGATCATGATAGTGAAATGTCGGAGTTTAATTAGATATATAGAGAACATCCTGTCTCATAGCGTAAACAGTGGTTATGTGCCTCTATGAAGTGCACTCTCCTGTTAAATCATCACCTTGTATAACAACCAAGCTGTTTTCTGCCTTCTGATCCTATGGACCTATCACCATGCCTAGATCTTTAAAACTACCTATTGGATTTTGATGCAGTTTTTTTAATGGGGTTCTTATTAATGTTAATAAAAATTCAACTTGATTAAAAAAATCTTTATTGCCTAAGAGTTTGTTTTGGCATTTCGGCTTGCCTTTTCGTCATCTGACTGGCTAGATTTGGAAAAGATGTTACTTTTCCAAAGATAGGGTTAAACTTAGGCAAATATAAAAAAATAATTAAAATGTTACAACTATTAATATTTATAATAATTAGTAATAAATTTATACAAATCATATTACATATATTGCAAATAAATTATTTTCATTTCATTTCTTTCAAGAGGTATCATTTGTCTGTAATCTTATGTGAAATTATGCTTCAATTAATTGCCTTTTGAATTAAATTGTATTTTATCATATTTAAGAAAATAAGCATAGTTAACTTAAAACAGGCAAGAGAACACATTTTTGACATATTTATAATCTTTATTTTTCATCCGTCTTTCCTTCAGCCTGTTCATCCAGATGCTTGTCTACCCATTTGTCTGCCTGTTTATTTGTCTGGCAGTCTGTCTGTGTTGAACTGAATTGATTGAGACAAAATTTGGCCAGAGAGCTCTTTTCGCCATTTTCCACCTGTAGGGCAGCAAATATTACTAATCTGTTGTGAACAAAGTCTTGTCTGCTAGTAAATAATGTGTTAAACTATTGCACACCACAGTGTCATTTTGGTTTTATTAATTTAATAACAACTTTATAACGCAAATACTCTATTTTTTTTTAATTCATATACATTCAAATAAATTATTAAATTTCTTTTGGGAGGGCAAAAGAAATAGTCTGCTTAGTATTAGTGACTATAGTTAATAGCTACTATTCTGTGTATAGCAGGTTTCATAAATTCTATATAACAACACTATACTTGTTATTGTTACAGAATATAAAAAAAGTCATCCAAAATGGCTTCAAGGGGCGGTTTGAAGAAGATCGCTGATGAGGAGAATGAGGAGAGATTTGGATATGTATTTGCTGTATCTGGACCTGGTATATAATTTATTTTTTAATTTTATAATACATTTTAATAATAATAAATATTTTATAATAATAATAATTCATACAATACTGTATTTATCACCTCTGTGGTCTAGCATAGTCAGTGTCTGACTTTGATCAAGGTTCTCTGTTTATTTCCCGGGTAGAGCAATTTGCCTGTGATTAGATTTGCGAACAATATTTTGACAAACTGACCTGTCACACGTGGGACGTAATTTTGTCAGCTTAATCGTGGACACGTATGTTAATTATTAAGACTAATCACATTTTTGAATTAATATGGAATAGTGAGGGCTTCTAATGCAGGTAATCTTGTCCTTATAAGTTAAATAAAATCAGGACTGAAATAAAATAATTTATATTGTATTCCATAGTCGTTACGGCGGAGAAGATGTCTGGATCAGCTATGTACGAGTTGGTGCGAGTCGGTTACAATGAGTTGGTCGGAGAAATTATTCGACTTGAAGGTGACATGGCTACCATCCAGGTACATTCATTACATTTTAATACTAAACTTTTATATAAATTAATTGCTACTTTTAATGAATGATTGAATAGTTTATTGCACACCAATATTCATTCATTATGAAGAACACCTAATTATTTTTAATTAACATACAAGCTTTTATAAATTGGTACACAAAGGCTGTGTTATCGCTAAGTATTGACCTCTGCCAGACAACCCTTGCAATAAAGAGATAAAAAAAAACCGATTTTTGATAGCTCCGAGATAGTAGTTTTTTAATAATCCCTTGAAAATTGTAAGTAATTGTGCTTCCCTAATGTGCAAAGTGCCATCCACAATCTTATAGCTTTATAGGTATAAGGCAGATGGTAGTAGTTATTGTATTTAGCGGGCACAGAAAGCGAGTCTAATTTACCAATTTTCATATACAATTTAAAACTAAATTAGTAAAATAACATTGCAATGGAATAAAAAGAAAACATTGTCCTAGACTGGCAAGGTTTGTGGTTGTTTATTTTTCTACTTTATCTTCCAAATTGGAATACAAATTACAAACACTGTAACGAAAATTAGGGATTTAATTGAGGCAGTAATATCAATATAAGCAAATGATTATAGATAGCCACCACCTAGTCTGATTTAATATGTTATTACAGGTATATGAAGAAACATCAGGTGTAACTGTTGGTGATCCCGTACTCAGAACTGGGAAACCTTTATCCGTGGAACTGGGTCCCGGTATCATGGGTTCCATCTTTGACGGTATCCAACGCCCCTTGAAGGACATCAACGAGCTCACACAATCCATTTACATCCCTAAGGGTGTGAATGTACCATGTCTGGCAAGAGACATTAGCTGGGACTTCCAGTCTATGAATGTGAAAGTGGGATCTCATATCACTGGTGGTGATTTGTATGGTGTTGTACATGAGAATACACTGGTGAAGCATCGAATGCTGCTGCCTCCAAGGGCCAAGGGTACCGTCACATACATTGCACCATCTGGCAACTACAAAGTCACGGTAAGTACTTGTACAATGAAAAACAACTTCATTTTCACAAATGATAATTATTGCTACTAGGAAAGTAGTATATTTTTGTTTAAATAGTGTTGTGTTTTAATAGTGGGAATTGGAGTGAAAATACATATTATGTATGTACCACTTATGTGGTTTCAGAGAAAGAAACACAATTTATAATATTTTTACAATATTAGATTTCTTGATCATGTTGTCGGTCTCTATTTAAACAATCTCAAAAAGTTATTAGCATCCCACATGATGGGAAATAGTTGTAGTAGCAGAGCATAAATATGTTGGATACTTGCATAAGAACATCTAAGCCATAGTTAAATTGAAAAGTAAAAAAAAATCAGGCGATGAAGGCCACTCTTGAGGATCATAATCTTAGTCTAGAAGTAAAATATTTGAATGGAATAGTTGCTTCCACTGCAGCTAATCATACGTTTTCAGTAATACACAAATATATATATTTTTTATCATTATATACAAACGTAAATGTCCATCGCACAGATACGGGTCAGGTAGCAAGCCTAAAACTCACCGATAGTTGGTGGTTAGGCCAGCATGCTAACCCCTAGACCAAGAAGGTGGTCAAATATAAAAATCTTTTCTTGTATTTATGTGACTTGCAATTACTAACAATGGATGTCTTTTGTATTTAAATTTTAAGTGTGAGAGATTATTATTTCTCAACATAGAACTAAAGTTGCTTTCTTGTAAATATTATCTTGTAAAATTATCTTATTAAAAAAAATAAACAAAGAGAATGGTACAAAGAGAAAACTTAAAATGAGTTATGACAATGCAAGGTCACCACAGTCGAAAAAGAAAAATTTTTGACGTGTGTTTTGACTGAATTATTTTTAGTTAACCCTTTTTTTGTGCAAGTGAAAGAAAGAGTTTTTTTAATTTTTTTTTGTCAGTTTTGTTTTTATTTTAACATTTTTACAACCTTTAGTCTATACCTCGGTATATTTTGATTAAAAGCCGTAAAAGTTGTTGTGTTCTGTCTAATTTGAAATATCAAAAAAGTTCTATCTCTTTCGTTTTTTATTTCATTGGAAAAAGATAGCATGTGCTTAAGATAAGTTTAATTGCTGAATTGCCAGCAATACAAAAAAATGTGCCGTTATTGTATGTAACGTTATTTGTCAGGACACGGTGTTGGAGACTGAGTTTGATGGAGAAAAGACATCGTTCAGCATGTTGCAAGTGTGGCCCGTGCGTCAGCCCCGACCCGTCACTGAGAAGCTGCCGGCCAACCATCCGCTGCTCACCGGTCAACGTGTCTTGGACTCCTTGTTCCCGTGAGTACCCCGGCAGTACGTCCGTAGTACCCCAGTATTACCTCAGTAGACGCTGGTCTGGTCTAGTGCATTAAGTTACACGGAGAGAAGATTTCGCATATTACAGTGCATAAGTAAGGCCGATTTGTCGGTTTCACCTGGTAGTGAAACACTGGCATGAGTCGAGCTCCTCTATAAACTCGTTGAAAAACAGACAACGGTTAGGAAGAGAAAAAAGATGGCGGTATTCTATCTCTCTCTTTCTACTGTCACATGCGTATTAAAGAACAATTTGTTTTTAAATAATACAATCAAAACAATGTCAATATCTAAAAACTTTTGTCATTTTATAAACATATTAACTGAGGAAATTCAATAAGAAAAATGAATTGTCGAATCCTTCTATGATACTCACTTTCCTCTTTAATAGTACATGCGATCGCAAAACGTATATTTTCTTAACTGCGGGAAAGTTGGAAACCCTTGCTGTATCTATAATATCTCTACGGTTTTTGTTGCTAGCGTATCGTAAATAATATTGTGTGGACCGCAGTTGCGTGCAGGGCGGTACGACGGCCATCCCCGGCGCTTTCGGTTGTGGCAAGACCGTCATCTCGCAGGCGCTCTCCAAGTACTCCAACTCCGACGTCATCATCTACGTGGGTTGTGGCGAGCGTGGTGAGTACGCGCGCACACGCACGTGTACGTACATACGTACGCACATTCACACGCAAACATAGACACACTCACAAATCCAAATTTTATTTTGGGAGACCGGTTATTGAGACCGAATTTTTATTTTAAGTAGTGTAAAAAGAAAAAAGAACGAATCTCACTATATTCATTATATACAGTCACACTTGGTTGATATCCCCTTCAGACGAACAAAAAGTATTGCTTCATTTTTTGTTACTCAAACAACCAGACTTTGAAACTCTCTGCTTGGGAAGCTATTTCCAGATTATTACAATTTAAGCGTCTTCAAAGATAGAGTGAGGTATCGATTGGTTCCCATTGTTATTCTAGATATTTTACCTTGTGTCAAATTATTTCTCCATAATAGTCCTTTTGTGTCTAATTTTTTGACGATGCCTTATATTTTACAATCATTTGAATTAGTATTTTTAAGATTTCTGTCCTATTATAAGATTAATATAATTCGTTTAGAGAAAAGTCGCATTTTTACCTTTCTTTATCACCTTGCGTGTGCTCGAATATTTACATCTCTGCATCAATAATTTTACTTTCTGATGACGCATATTTCTCATCGTTCCGTTTACATACCATTTTTTTTTCTACGCAGGTAACGAAATGTCAGAAGTACTGCGGGACTTCCCCGAGCTGTCAGTGGAGATCGAGGGTGTTACGGAGTCCATCATGAAGCGTACGGCGCTGGTGGCCAACACCTCCAACATGCCCGTCGCCGCCCGAGAGGCCTCCATCTACACCGGTGAGATATCTGATCAAAGCCTTCTAAATTAGGAGTATGTCACTAATATCGCCTCCATGGAAGACCAGACTGTTCCTATTTTTTTCTATCAATTCTCGAATAGGGTAACTTGGTTTTATAACATATCGGCTAATCGTGGGTGTATGAGTATGCACCTCGGCCTACTCTGCCTTGTCTACGATATTTATTTTCTGCTTTGTGATATGTGCAGGCATCACGCTGTCGGAGTACTTCCGTGACATGGGGTACAACGTGTCCATGATGGCGGACTCGACGTCCCGTTGGGCGGAGGCGCTGCGTGAGATCTCCGGTCGTCTGGCCGAGATGCCGGCCGACTCGGGCTACCCCGCCTACCTCGGGGCCCGACTCGCCTCCTTCTACGAGCGCGCCGGACGAGTCAAGTGTCTCGGAAATCCCGAGAGGGAAGGTAACACACACTCGAACATGTCTTTAAATAAAGAACCGGATGAGTACTAGCAGAAATCGCGCGCGAATATTTGTGCGTGCGTGCGTGCGTGCGTAAGTGCGTGCGTGAGTGCGTGCGTGCGTGCGTGCGTAAGTGCGTGCGTGCGTGCGTGCGTAAGTGCGTGCGTGAGTGCGTGCGTGCGAGCGTACTTACTGACTGCACGCGTACCGTTACCTGTAAAAATAAACCACATTTGTCCTATGAGAGCCTCCGTTTAACATAAACTCCGCTTTGTTTTTAATGTTGGTCGTTATAGCGAAATTTCAACTTTCTAACTATCACGGTTCATGAGATACAACCAAGTAACACAATCAGACAGACAGACAGACAGACGGACAAAGAGTACAGTCTTAGTATTATATTAGTTAGGGTATCTGTAACTGAGCGGTTTTAGCGCTTAAAAATATATTAAAAATTTTAGAAATAAAACTTTCAGAAATAAAACTATATATAAACTTATATAATAAAAAAAATGTTACATGTACCTCTGTCTACTCTTTCGGGTATATGCGCGTGACGGTATTTTTAACTAAAGTTTTAGTTACTAAAGTTTTTAAAAGAAACGTCATAGAAAAGTATAAATAGATAAGACGACTTTAAGCAGCACAAGTGTCTAAGTGTCTGTCGGCCGATAGCCCCCGCGGTCGAGCGTGGTGTTGAGTATTGTTGGACAGCGTTGAGTGATGTTGAATATTGTTGTACAGTGTTGAGTGTTGTGTCCGTCAGGTTCGGTGTCCATCGTGGGCGCAGTATCCCCCCCGGGAGGAGACTTCTCAGATCCCGTAACGGCGGCCACGCTGGGTATCGTGCAGGTGTTCTGGGGTCTCGACAAGAAACTCGCCCAGAGGAAGCACTTCCCATCCATCAACTGGCTCATCTCCTACAGGTATCGATATCTTTGGAATACTTTTAAAGGGTTTGGTTGTTCCCGCTGCGACTGGATCCGGTGAAACCACGTAGAAAAGAAACTTATCTGTAGTGGGTAATTTGACTTCGATTGAGTTTAACTCCATCTACCATCAATTACGAAACTAATGAGTGATTACTTTCTATTTGGTCGAAATGGTCAGCAGTGACTTGATCGCCTCTATGATTATACTAGATACTCGCCCTAGCTTTGCCTGTGTATTTTATGCATGTAATATATATGTGAATCATCCCCTTGAATCACTATCTATTAAAAAAACCGCATCAAAATCCGTTGGGTAGTTTTAAAGATCTAAGAATACATAGGGGCAGACAAAATTGGGAAGCGACTTTGTTTTATACTATATACTAGGTACAGGAGGATATAACATGATATTGGATGCTTAATAATATTATTGTGTACATTTTATTTAACAAACACACACAAAATTAATTTTAATTATGATATGTAAGTAGAACATTGTAATATTATCACCTTTTGAAAGTAAATTTTGTATTTTATATCTATGTGTGGTCGTCCAGAAACTTTATATTAGATTGAATTTCTAATTTTTCCCTTCTAGCAAGTACATGCGTGCCTTGGATGACTTCTATGAGAAGAACTACCCAGAATTCGTGCCACTAAGGACCAAGGTTAGTTTGTGTCTATACTTTTTTCATGCTTATTTTTTATTAAGTATATTTATATCCAACAACTAGTGTTCGCCCGGTGGTCGAAATTCGACCTATAATTAAAAACTCTTTTATAGTTTGCTAAATGTCCTTGATCGTTATATTTAGAAATATAAAACCTTAAAAAATATTAAATGTCAAACGAAACAATTTGATAACAGAGTATGTGTGCGTGTAACAGATACCTACTTGTGTTTGTGTGTGTGTGAAATGCATGGTAGTGTGGGTAAAATTTTATTTATTGATTAAAGGTACTGACACACATGCTCAAAAAAGGCATGCTTATTAGCTTGCTTAAAACTAGCATATTATGCTAATTACTTATTACCAGCAACGTTGTGTCACACATGCTATTAATGAGCACTTGCTTATTAGTAGCATGCTTTTTTGCTAGTAATGAGCACGTGTGTCAGTACCTTTAATGTTCTTTATAAGCATTATTATAAAATAATATTATCGTTCTGCACTTCTCCTGCACATAAACTTTAAGTGTGCCATATTATGCTCCTGCGTCCGCGCAATTTTCGTAAAAAGGGGTCCAAAGTTTTAGCATCACGTATTAATATATAGATTATGTTTGAAGAAACGGATTCCTACTTCAGCTGCCGTGAAATGATGGCCGATTGCGTTTTTTTGTGGGATAATATTTAATCGGCGGTTACTTTAATATTATATACAAACACTCTAATTTTATTTATTTGTATAGCTTGGTATATTACTTAATTACATTCAAATACAAAACGTGCTAATGAACCTTTATACAAAAGTTGCTTCTAATTTGCGTATTAATTTAATTAATTATTGAAAGTATATGTGACAATCCGTCCTAAGTTACACACGCCAAATGTTGATAAGGGTTTGCTTAATGAAATATTAATTAATCAAATATTAATTATTAATCAAATATTAAATATACTGTCACCTTAATAAGGAGTACTAAAACGTGCGCGCTTATTGCGTCTCAAAGTAAGTTATGGTCAGAAAATTTTAATAATACGTGATATACAATTAATTATAGACCACCGTATATTAATGATATTGAAAACGATTCATTTTTTTATGATATTGGATTGGATAGGTGGAATATGTAAGACACTAGCTGTCCGCCCGCGGCTTCGCCCGCGTGAATTATTTTAATAATACAGACAACTTTCAAAGGACAGAAATTTTTTCGACTTATAATACTAATCGCGTAAAAACATACCCTCTTTTTAATATAGTCGGTTAAAAAGCAGACTATGTCCTTCCTCAAGGTCTACTCTATCTCTCTACAAAATTTCATCAAAATCGGTTCAGTGGTTTAGGCGTGAAAGCGTAACATACAGACAGAGTTACTTTCGCATTTA
>DVZL01004883.1:0-12515 GCA_018236625.1 Lasaia peninsularis
GTCAAATGAACAACAAATGTCATTTGACAAAATGAAAGAAATGTTAGTTAACCCTCCGATACTAACGTTCTTCTCAGTATAGTTTTTTTGTTAAGTTCCTAACCAATAGATGTCGCTATCCATAATTATAATTAGATCGCAGTACAAAAACGAGTAGTCGCTCCATATGTTCTCAGACTTTCTAGTTATAAATTTACTCATAAATAATTAATTAAAAAGGGATTTTCTGACACAATTAATACGTATTTTTATTGCTGTTTTTAAAGGTAACGGATTCTGTAAAGAACCCTTTCTGCACCGCTCTGATTTGCACTTGATTGGTTTTATATAAGTATCATTTATAGCACTGATATGGGATGATCATAATCGAAAATTTATATATTTTCGATCATGATATTCAATTTGTTCGAAAATGTGTATATAAAGAATGCTTGTTGTGATGAGTGCGTGCTTGAGAGATCTCGAGGGTTATTAATACGATATTGAGCCCCTGATCGACTTTTCTAACGTTTGATGCTATCACAAACGCCCAATTTAATGGAGTTCAGCTTGTTAATTTAAACACTGAACATAAATTACGCACTGTCATCCTGATAAATGCTCATCAACGGAGTTTTAGGGTCATTTATCAACCGCCAGTCTCTCAGTCGTATTCTGAAATGTACTGATTGTATTTCCGCGGCTTTACCCGCGTGAATTGTTTTAATAACATAGACAACTTTTAAAGAGCAGATTATTTCCGACTTAAAATACTTATTGCTTAAAACATTCAGTATTTAATGCAGTCGGTCAAAAAGTAGCCTGTGTATTATTATCATATATAAGCTATCTCATTGTAAAGTCACTGTAAAGTATGGGCACATACACTATTTAGTCGGTCACTACGACGCGATCGCTGGCTACTTCAGTACGAGTGTCGAGTGCCTAACGCCTGGTATAATGCGTCACGTGTTTTTTTTGTTATCGGAGCGTCGTTTGTTACTACCAGTATTTTCTGTTTTTATTGCTATTATGTTATTGTTGGTACTTATTGAAAAAACAGCGAAGAAACTTCGAATAGTGAAACACGAGAGTTTGTTGTGCGTTTGCAAGATTATTTTGCTCACGAACAACAAAATGGTATTTGATCTAATAAATCGTAAACTCATTACACTTCAATAACTAAAACTAAGTTACACCATAATCAGAACACAGCAGCAGTTTGAGCGTCGGTTTAGTGCTTAGGTACCGGAGCAGTTTGATTAAGTTATTTTGTTATCAACTAGTTTACCCTCAAGTTATTTCAAACCGTACAAGACTGGAAAATTCTGTAAATGTCACATCCAGTGTGAGGTCTCTTTAAAACCCTTTTAAAGTACCTTAACGCCTATTAACGACTGGTAAGTAAAGTAGATATACAAGAACACACCCACGATTAGCCAAGGTACTCCTAAATATAAATATAAATATTACTGGACAAATTACACAAATTGATCTAACCACAAAGTAAGCAAATTATATGCTTGTGTTATGAGTACATTAGTAATATTGAGTTATGGCAACGATATTAATACATAGAAATACTTAAAAAGATACCAGGATTAATTTAACTCCTAACATTATAAAAAGCAGCTAGCTGGGTATAAAGTATAAAATATTTTATTTCACATTGAAGGTTCTTGTGATGCGTCTATATAATTATAAAAATTGCCACCGGATCGGAACTCTGCCCGAGTTCAAATCCGGCGGCTCACTGAGAAGATCCGGTGAAAGAATCTCATCGGGCTTGTATTTTTTTTTATTTTCTACTGGATACTAATGACTCTGTTAGTTATTCAGTCCAGCGTACTATTTCAAGATCTGCAATATGCATTTGTAAAATGTAAAATATACGAAGAACATGTGCTTGAAAATATACATAAAGCTTGTTAAATTCCAGGTCTACTTTTATTATCATCTATTGGAATGAACCCGAAGTGGCGAAAGGCTTGCCACCTATTGGCTAATTGTGGGTGTATTCTAGTATATCTACTGGACTTACGAGTCGTAGATATGCTAGCACACCTCTGCCTACCCCTTCGGGGGTAATGGGCGTGAAGGTACTTTTTTTTCTACTTACATATAAGTATCACTGACTAACACCCATAATATCATTAGCTTACTTTGCGTAATTTTCCAGGAATATTTATTAATTTAATCTATTATTCAAATATTTAATTAGAAAGCCAAGTTTTGTTTATAACTGGCATAATATATCTATCTTAACGTATAAAAATCAAAATTGCTGTTCCTTAGTCTCGCCAAAACTCGAAAACTGCTGAACCGGTTAGGTTATTTTTGGTTTTTAATTATTGGTATAAGTCCAAGGAAGGTTTAGAAGATGAGTAAATATAAAAAAGTGGTAGAAACCACAATTTCGTTTTCTCTTAGAAACTATTTCCACCTTGATCCCGTCGAGAAATCAAATAAATTTAGAAGTCGTTAAAAATCAAATTAAAATTAAAAGTAAATCTTTAAATATGAACCAAAAGTTTATACAACATACAATTAACTCGCAGGAAAATAATGTTTAAATAAAACTGAAGGAAGACATAAACTTAATTGTGTCAGTGAAGGCAAAAATTAAAAGTTTGCTATAATAAGTTGATATTGAGTTAAAAATAAAAATTGATTAAAAAATAATAACTTGAACGGAGATGTTCAATCTTCCGTGTCGGTAGTTTCTTGCAGCATATTAAATTTTATAGAATGTCATATTATTATGATAAGAATCGCCTAAGTGTGTACGGCCTGTTAAGATCGTTAACCGCGTAGAGTCCTAGGTTCGATACCCAGGTCAGACAATTTTTCTTAAATGTTTTTCGGATTATTTTGAGTAAGCATAACATTGACCGAGATTTGAATATGCCCGAAGTGGCGATAGGCTTTCCACCTATCACATCGTGGGCCCTAGTACTATACTATACTATAGACTTCTCTACTGGTTTTACGAGTCGGGGATATGGAGTCAGCAAGTAAACGGATTTCTGGATGCTAAGAAAAATTCAGTTTATGTAAAAAACATAATATCTAAGATTGGATTTGTGCTCCGATCCCCATATGTTGACGGACTTGTCATTACAGGGGCTAATATCGTCGCCTAGATATTAACAATAATAATAGTTCTTTACATCTCTCATGTTCGGTAAGTAGGTCCATATTACCCCCAAATAGGGCTTGTAGGTTACCAATTAGCGCTCTAGGGTAATAATGTAGCTAGAATTTATAAACTTGGATAAAACGGTGAAATCAAAGTGTCAAATGTCTCATTATGAGACTTAATATTGTTGGCTAATCATTGATGCATACGTACCTCTGCCTACTTACAAACATTTTTATTACTAAATCTACAACAGGTGGTAAGTAACATATTATATGTATTATCCAGTTCAATTACATATTTCGCCATAAATGTGGCATGACGTGAATATTAATCTATATTAGGTATGTAATTAATTATATTTCTGTAATTTCGCATATCCAACAATATATGAATAACTAATTATGTCTTACAATTAACAATAATTACATTTCATCTCATCAATAATTATTATTAATTATAATATTGATATCAACAACAGAATCACATGTTATAGATTATTTTACTTTTAGAACAATAATAAAAAAAACTATTAAAATTAATTTTATCACAATATTTTGTTTAATATTTTAGTAATCAATTTTAATTATATTCTTGGTTCTCATGATTAAATAATTCAGTCATCTATTTATTTATTTAGCGTTTTATTGTACACACGTAATATTAAATCAACAAAACAGTGCAAATATGAGCTTATCTCTTAGAAGAGATATAGCTAACCTAAGATACCGAAAAACATAAATAAAATAACACATAATATAAAAACTTTTCGAAATGAGCCATTTTTAAAACGGTTTGAAATCTGCGATATGGTCGTTTTGTAAGTCTTTTTAGTTTATCATTAAAAACTGAGTCTCGGTGGCCTAGTGGTACGAGCTTCGGATTTCAGGTTCGAACCCCGCCATTTACCAATGAGTTTTTCTTACCTAAGTACATTTTCCGAATGCTCTTACGGTCAAGGAAAATATCTTGAGAAAACCCGGGATTTTTACCAGATTTGGCGACAGATTTGCCACCTGTCATATCATGGACCCAATATCGTGAGTGCATACATATGTTGCCTCTGCCTACCAGTACGGGAATATGGGCATAGCGGTATTTATTTCGAACCTTGATACATATTGCATGACAAGTTTTGTGAAAAATCTAAATTCTGGGCTTGTTGGCGACGAAGAGTCTTTTAATTTAGGATCTCTAAAGTTTACTGTTTTGGTGTTGTAAATAAATTTTTATCCGTTTTAGATATTTTGCTATTTCCATTACATACATGAAAATATTTCTTTTTTAAAATTTATTTCTATATTTCTGATGAAGTTAAACCCTAAATGTTTTTGATTTATTTTTTGTATGGTAAATGCCCTATACATTTCTTTACTGTTTTCCCGTAAGACTATATGTTAGTATTGTTGATACATAGGCATGATAGACTAATATGGTTACATGAATTGCTAAAGTATTTTTAGTCTGTGTAGTACAAATCGAACCTTTGCAGTCTTTCGCACATATTATGTCTAAATGCAAGGTGCATTATTTATTTACTATTTTATACCTTAAAGCTCGTACTGATTTACTTTTTGTATTTATGTATTATTTTATGCGAAGTTGATTTGTGTACTTTAACTGACTAAATTGTCACTAAAACTTATAAGCTTTACCCAAAATGTAGGCCATGAAATAAAACTATTATGAATAATTTAAACACAGTAAAAATGCAACAGCCGACTTGAATCTCTTGCACCTCCAACACCCCTTATCAGATTTTCACCATATGCATATGCTGAATTTAATACGTTGCTGAAAATAATAAATAAATCAAGTGTGCCTATAAAATTTTAAGAGATCCCTATATTACTCCAGGCTCCCATCATGAAATCTTGACATGGTGACCATAGAACCACGTGTGAGGTATATATACCCTTTCAAACAAAAAGAACCGACTTCAAAACAAGAACCTCCTCCTTGTTTTGATTGAAAAGGTTTATTCTTTTTTCGCGCCAAAAAAGGGTTATTTCGTATATTTTGTTTTGGAGAGGTAATAGACAAAGTCCCAAGCAACAGACAGTCCATTTTGGTTTCTACGTGAGTGAATATTTTGATGCGTAGATAGTAAACAGTAAGGGAACCCGGACAAGTGCGTCAAAGGAAATGTGAGTGATTATTCCACGACCCTGCTCAGAGTTATCTCGTTTACGCAACGCTGGATTTCTCTCATATTCTCCAATCAAATTCGAATCATATTGTACGTGTGGACTCTTAGATTAAAGTACGTTCGCGTTAAGAATACAGTGTATCTAACTCAAACTCAAAGTTTGTTTATTTTATAAATAATTCATATCGATGGTATAGAACACAAATGTAGTAAGTACATTTTTTTGAAACTGCGATAAGCATACAGAGTTTGCTATTGTAACTTGAATTTGATTGTGTAAGCGTATATTGTCATGTTAAAGATCTGCTAATGCACCAAGTGTGGTAAGTTTTCTGAGAAAGAAATTACTGAGATAGATATCCAAACTTTAAAATCACATTTCTATACCATTGATATGGCAAAACAAGCTATTAAAACATTTTTACATTGAAAACTAAAACAAAAATGAAGTATTGCCGTCGCATCTTACATACTTGAAAGAGAGAAAAACAAAATTTAAGCCTTTGTAAATTTCTTTAATGATGAATGAGGATAACGTTGTTATTTATAAGGATTATTATTATTTAAGAACATAACCGTTTCATTTTAAATAATATCTTTAACTTCACAAACACAAATATTTGTTCGCATCGTACTCGGTTATCAAATTGTTTATTTTGTTTGTCATTTAATGATTTTAAAGGCTTATATTCCCAAAACGACGAAAAAGTTTTTACAAAAAAAATCGTCAATTGAATTATCACTAAATAATTAAGAATAATTACGGTCGAATTTTGACCACTGGGCGACCACTAGTTTGCATAATTGTTCATACTTATTAAGATTTCTATCGAACCAAACATACTTATTTAACCGTTCAAAAACTTATTTAACCGTTCAAAAAGTTATTTAACCGTTCAAATTCTCACGTTGAAAATTCTCTCTACATCTTTCATTTTTCCGCATCAGTTGTCAGTTGTTCCTTTGGACGAAATTTTGGTAGGAAATGCTCAGAAAAACGATGTAAGGAGCTTACAAAAGAACTCGCGCAGTAAATAGGCGATAAAACTGAAAAACTCTCGAACATTCCACACGAACAAGTACTTCAGTGATCTTAAATTTACAAAGCGAAGACTAAAATCTGTGTCTTATGAAATTATTTTTTTGTGATCGTATTGAAGGGGAATCCTCATATTTTGTCAAAAATGCAAGAAAATTCTATAATGTTCTTTGAATTATTCAAAGCTTTGAAATGCTAATTTTTTCGCCTTTGTAAAAAGCGATATTCATAAATATATTCAGAGATGTACTCTGGTTTTAAAATGGCGAAATATTTTTTGGGTATAAAATAATAAGGAAACGTAGAAAAAACTTGAATGTGATTTTTATAAACTGATCACGGACAGGCAGAAATGAACATAGATGTCTGTATTTTCGGACCTGGGTGTTTATTAAATTTATTTTGGTATCTATTTAAGTATTCCTATGTATTAGTATCATTGTCTAACACCCATGACAGAAGCATTGAATTTGCTTACTTTGGGGTTCGATCAATTTGTGTAACTTGTCCAAAGTAAGCAAATTAAATGCTTGTGTTTGTTGATACTAATGCATGCTTTTAGTATGACCATGCTTTTTTTATGTACTAAGACAATTTCTATCCTTAAAAAAAGATGTTTACGTGTGTAAAAATGAATGAAAATCTTGGCTATTATAAATATGACTTTATGTTGTACTGTTAGCTGCGGATTCTTGCGTTTATTATATTACACGTTGTATATGCATATTGCTCTCGTTTGAAATGTGGACTTAAAGTTAGTAGTTTATATTGTAGTAAATGAAAATAAAGTAAAAAATCTATTGAGAAAGTATGAAATACCGAAGAAATATCTAGTTATTTTACAAAAATTATATTTACGATTTATTCTCAGTCCCTTTGCGAGGGCAAACGCGGGGCTATAAATCTTAGTTTCACGGAAACCGCAATTCTTTTCAGTGCCTCTAATAACTATCATCGTGTTCGAAAAAATCCCGCGAAAATATTTACCCTTCATATTATATTAGTTTCCGGGGAGTCGGAACGATGTCTGTTGATCGCTTCTTGACCGTAATAAGCCCTAGTAATGGATCTTGTGAGGGTAAATGTTTAGATATTATTATTTAAACGAGTTTGTGGCGAGCGATGCGGCTGTGTTGGTTACGGTTAAGGCAGCGTTAGATTTGAATTTTGAATTTTTTAACCGTTCGTAATTCATATATATATATTTAATTAATTAAAAATGATATGATTGAATAAATTTTGAAATTTAAAAATTAAATTAGAAGAAAAATAAGGTAGAGCAAGAAGATGCAGTATATTTTTATATGCAATAAAAGATAACTGTGGCCTAATACCAGTTATATTGTAGGTCATGTCGCTGTTTTGTAATTAAGTTGTTGGACTGTACGTGCAAGTATATCGGCTATTCTATCCTTTGAACCGGAACACAACAATGTCATTATGGCGGCAGGAATAGGTAAGGCGGTGGATTCCTACCCAGGCGAGTTGCTGCACAGCACTCTACTACCAGTGGTCATGTTGAAAGTGACTCAGTTAACCTATATTCGCCTCTTAAGCGCTGCCTGGTAGAGAAACAGGTGATCTTTTGTACACGAGGGACCCCAACCAACTCAAAGAAATAGAGGAAAATCGTTGGTGTCGCACAGTAATGGGAGTTGAAATGGGTATACTGACAAGAGCAATGACCATGAAAAGAAGAAGATATTGATTAGCTTTTTTAGAAGAAAAACGAGGGTATATGAACCTAAGTTTTGCGGATGGCGCAATCCTTATGAATTGTTTGAAAAAATCTCGCTAAAATATTTGTCCTCCTTATAGCAGCTTCCGAGGAGCTGTTAGGGTCGGAATGATGTCTGTTGATCGCCTTTTGACCGTCATAAGCACGGATAATGTATTTTGTGAGTGTAAACGTCTGATATAGTGTGTTATTGGGTATAGTTACTTGCAGTTTGAGCCGCTCCTAACCAATAGATGAAGGTTGCATGGTAAAATATTCCTACAGAGTTAGAATATTGAACATAAATGTGTGTTTTTGTATAATTATTTTATCTAATACATAAAATTCTCATGTCACAATGTTCGTTCTCGTACTCCTTCGAAACGGCTTGACCGATTATTTTGAAATTTTGTGCATATTGAGTAGGTACTTTTCATAGCCCTAAGTGCGGGCGCTACAAATTTCGCCGGGTCAGCTAGTTATTTATAAAAACAAATAAATATCCACAATGTCTGTCGACACTGAAAATTTAAAATTGGGTATTGAATTGTATGACTTAATCTTTAGGAAGTTGCTGCCATGGACCCAATATACCAAACCAAAAATTATTACCTATAACCGTCTAGATTTTTTATTGGTGATAGCCATGAAGCTAAATATATTCTGGAGAGTGGATTTATCTGGAGAAGATACTTCAAAATATTAAACTAACTGCATTTTTACTAAACGCATATGTATGTTTACAAGGTACATATTATACCAAAACAGTGTTTTTAAGAATGTTTGTACCAGCTAATCTCTCAAACGGTTGGACCGATTTAGTCGGGATTTTAACTTGCAGAAAGCTAATTATTTTATTTATTTTTAAATTATTTATTTTTAAATTTTAGATTGGAAATGTAAAATAAAATAAATAAATAAAAACGCGGACGAAGTCGAGGGCATAGCTAGTGTTGAAATAAAAAAAAAATTTAGCTGTATTATAATAAATATATCGAACTAACATATAAGGGTTCTTGATGTATTACATGCATATATATCTTTACGCCAAGTCTATTACTGGTAGGTGGAGAGTATCGAATGCGAAGTGTCATGATTCCTACTCACTTGCCTACCTTTCTCCTCATCAGTTACTTTACAAACACGCCGGTTTTGAAACTCTTGACATTGCCCTCTGATAATCCACGAGTAATTTAGTCGTGAAATGTCAACGAACTTTTGTCAATCTTACATCTTTCACTCTTTCCTCATGTCTGAACCATCACAGCGCGCCCTTTCTTGTGACATGCGCATATATGAAGCCGTATTGTTATAATATTGTATCCCTTATACAATAGAAAAGTAATCCAGGCTTTTGACATGAGATATAATTAGAAAAGTAATTATGATGGCATTGTATGAACCCACGAGATATACGTAAAATACAAAAGATATTATTGCAGATAGAAAATGATTTTAATGGAAGCTTTCATTGTTCCCATCTACCGACATAACTCTAAATTAGATATAAGTATTATGTCAACAGTTGCATAAATAAAAATTGGTTGAAGGCTTTATATTTAAAGTCATCGTAAAATTAAAATTTTTATTATTTTTTCATTCTATTGAGAAATAAACATGCAATCATTTTACATTAACTATTTAATTAATTAATTTTTTTACAACATGATTTATGATGCTTAAAAAATATATTTTTTGTGTATTATTCAGGATGCTTTTTAACGTAAGAAGTATATATGCAATGTATTTTGCATTTGCATGCAGTGCATATGCGTTTTATTTAAATAACACGTAATTTAAGCCATTTAAAAGTGTTCGATTTTTAAACTCCATGTCAATACAAATAAATAATTAATAATCGCCTCTGTGGTGTAACGGAACGGCTGTCGCCTGTTAAGACAGTTAGCCGCGTAGGGTCCCGGGTTCAATTCCCAGGTAAGTTATCGAAGAATGTTTAGATTTTTCTGAGCAAGCATTATTACATTGCCCGAGGTTGGAATGTGCCCGAAATGGCAATAGGCTTGCCACCAATCACATCGAGGCCCTAGTACCTTGGCTAATTGTGGGTGTTATTGTATATGTACTGGATTTACGACTCATGGATATTCTAGCAAACCTCTGCCTACACCTTCGGGGATAATGGGCATGAAGGTACTCTTTTTAAATAATTAACATATTTGATATTTTAATTCATCACTTATTTATATTCAGTTTGTTTAATATTAAAATTTCTTTTAAGTGCAAATTACCAGCCTCAGAAAAAATCCGCGGATTTATTCAAACATAGTTATTTATGCCTAATCAATCCCTGCAATGGGTCTGAGGGGATATTTTATTTAATTTTAATCTCATAATCCTTTTATTGTTATAGTTATCACTAGTATACCCCTGTGGCTTTGCTTGCGTGACATTTATCTGTATATGTTTCTGTTATTATCTTCAGTTTCAGTATTATTAAATTGAAGCATAGATATTTATGATAATAATTTGATTGAAATTGGTCCTGCAACAGTTTAGGATAATGTATAGGCTAATATTTAGACAAGAATTAATTTGGGTTGATTCGAGTTTTGATTGAATTTGATAGGCATTAAAAAATAAAGATGGAGTCCATTTGCTTAGTTACGGTCGCCCCTTTACGCCACACCACGCCGCATGTCAAACGATGCCGCCGTGTAGACAATGAGAACACGCGCGTCATACGTCGCTCGGCCGCTATTGCATGTACCGACACGATCTAAACGAATGTATTTTATATATACCGTAATAAATTTAAGTAATACGTACATACTACATATTATGTTAATCACACAAATTCTTACCCCTGTTGGAAATTGAAACCAAGTCCCTAAATGCTGAATTCAATCTAAGTGGTGATAAAAACACAGTTACGATATACTAATATAAAGCTTTTGTATAGTATTATCACTATATAGTATAAATAAATAAAAAAGTACCTTTACGCCTATTATCCTTGAAAGGGGTAGGCAAGGATGTGCTAGTATATCCACAACTCGTAAGTCCAATAGATATACTAGAACACCCACGATTAGCCAAGTGCCCATGATATGTAATGCTTAATCAGAATAATCTGGGAATAGAACCCGGGCTAACGTTCTTAACAGGCGACAGCCGTGCCTTACTCAGAATAATCTGAAAAATAAATTATATGCTTGTGTTATGGGTGTTAGACAACAATACTAATACATTTAATAAACACCCAGACAAAGATATATAAACATCTATGTTCATTATACAAATGCCTGTCCCTGTGGGGAATCGAACCCGAGCCTTGCTGGTGGTCGGTGGCGGTAGCCGTCTACGTTAACCCGTCGACCCACAAGGCGGTCAAAACAAGATATAAAACAAAGTCACTTCCTATTCCTGTATGTCCATATATATTTAGATATTTAAAACTGCCCAACGATTTTGATACGGTTTTGTAGATGGTTAGAATGATTCAAGAAGAAGATTCATATGTACATAGCATATAATATAATACAACCATGCGAATCCGGGGTTATTATTATAAGCAATAAATGTAGTTTCCTGAAACTAGACTATTGATTAATAATATAGACTATAGACTAATAAATTACATAGAAAATCTGCTGTGCAGTCATCCCGGAAGTACAATTATGTTTTGCTGACATACATTTCGAACTACATTCAGCTACGTTAGTACTATTACTTATTCTGCGATTCAGCTGAGTAATCTGCTGTTTCAGAGCTATAATTCATATAGCGATAAAATTGTGATTTAAAGTCTAATAAGTGGAAACCCTCGGTGGTCTAGTTGTCAGCGCTTCAGACGTCCATTCCGGTAGATCAGGTTCAAACACTCTAAGTACCAAACAGTTTTTATAACTTGATTACATTTTTTGAGTGGTCTTACGGTCGTGGTCATGAAAAAATACGAGTAAACCCGGATTTGCGTTTTCAAACAACTTAATCCAGGTTTAGGCTTGGTTCCCCTTCTGGGTTGCAGAGGTCAGATGATAATTGCTCTGTGTAAAAACTGGCGTCCTTGGTCTACCAAGGACCCCGTTTTCATTTCTGATTTAGAAACAGGATAGGACTATAATGTAAAAAGCCATAGTCAATCTATATGACACCATGTTTCATGTATATGACACCGTGTTTCTGGCTAAGAAAACATTCCTTTATTAAGTTAGAAGATAGTACCTGGATGTCCGAGATTTGCTCGGTGGTTTTTTTAGTATATCAGGTTTTTTGGATTTTTTAAGAGGTTTTTTCGCAAAAAGAAGGAACTTTTTTTGAGAAAAAGTTTCTCAGAAAAAAAAAGAAACAATCCGAAAATAAGAGATTTGAACCCGGGTTAAAGGCGCCCGGTAACCCGACTAAGCTATTCTAACTTTGTAAAATTTGACGAAATTTAGCTAATTATTATAATGATATAGGTTTATATTCAATGAAAACACAATTAATAAGTAAAACCGGAAAATAAAACCTAGCTAGATCGATTTATCGC
>DVZL01004884.1:0-12515 GCA_018236625.1 Lasaia peninsularis
ACTTACGAGTCGTGGATATACTAGCACACCTCTGCCTACCTCTTCGGGGATAATAGGCGTGAAGGTACTTTTTTTACTCTTTGGGTACGGAACTAAAAAATAAAAATTTTAAGGATTTCCATGTTTTGATATGACATTATAAAAAGATCCATAAATATGAGAAGAGATAATAAAAAATACCTCCTAAATGTGCATCACGGCTGGTGTACTCTATGGTCCCATTGTGTGCACATTTCTTATCAGGTTTGAATTCTTTCTCATTCACTCTGGTGGCGAGTCCAAAATCAACAAGGTATGCTTGGTTTTCTGCTCCTTTCTTTATGCCTAAGAGGATATTGGCACCTTTTATATCGGCATGTACATAGCCTTTGTTGTGAATGTATTCTAATACATCCAACTGTAATAAGAACATAGACATGGGTAAATAAATATATCTCCAATGGACATAATATCATTATAACTCGTTGGTCAAGTGGCTAGCGTACCCGCCTAATTGCATCGACTAACCGCGAGGCTCGGATTCGATTTCCTACGGGGACAGACATTTGTGTCATGTACACAGATGTTTGTATTTCTGGGTTGGGTTAGTAGGGTAGCCAGTAGACCTATACATTAGATCTAACATCCTGGTCATAGGATAGACCTGCAACATCTATAGTGTCTATATGCTTCTGTTGTCTCTAACAATCATGAGGGGAATGATTGTTTGCTGTCTATTCCAAAAAAAAATATATAAATTAAAATAAATTGAAACAAATCAGTCTTAGAAGCAACTTAGGTCTCCCCGGGTACCTATAGCCATCTACAGTCTCATTGTATATCTGGTTCTTCAAGCCATGTATCCATTTGGAATATGCCCTTTCTCATGTTCACACTCTTTCCCTGATCTTACTAGTATAAACAAGACATAGATAGGTATCATAATTACAAAAAGCCTTAATCACCATTTGAGCACCAATCTGGAAGACTGTAACTGATGAAAAAGAACGCCCAGCTTCTTTGAATAGGCTCCACAAATCCTTGCCATATCGTTCCAGCACCAAATATCTGAATTTTTCACCCTTGTATTCGTGGGAACCATTTCCATAATATAAAGGCATTCCAAAAGATGAGAGCTTTTTGGTTTTCATATAATTAGCAACTAGAAAAGAAAAGGATTAGTTTATAATATTTTTTTAATGCCACTGTGGTGTAACAGTACCGCTGTCGCCTGTTAAGTCCCGGGTTCAATTCCCAGGTCGGACAACTTTTCTTAAGTGTTTTTCAGATTTTTCTGAGTAAGCATTACATTGCCCGGGATTGGAATGTGCCCGAAGTGGCAATAAGCTAGCCACCTATCACATTAGGGCCCTAGTTCCTTGGCTAATCATGGGTGTTCTAGTATATCTGCTGGACTTACTTACTTCTCTACCTTTACCAACTTTATAAAACAAATTAACAATAGCATATTTTCAATTGAATAAGATTTAGGAACCTTCTAGAAAAGAGTTTTCTCCTAAAAGATACAACTGTGATACTTCTGGTGGATGAAAGAAATGGGATTTTTTTTATGTAAATTAATAGAACCAGGCGTTTCTTTTAAAAGAAACAATATTTAAACAAAAATAAGATTATAAAATAAATAATTGGGTTATGAAAATGTGTGTTAGATGTTGGGGAACAAGACATGTTTGCCGATAAACTCATTTGAGATTCCAAAAACCTAGCAAAGTGGATTAGTAGAAGTAGAGAAGCAGAGCCCAGGTGTCACTTAAAAGTGAGGAAAACATGGAAAATGTAAAAATTTGTAAGTGTACAGAAATTTAACCCTAAAAAAGAATTTTGACAAATAACATGACTTACTCTCATCTCTATTTGCATTTCTGATGTAAAAATGTTTCTCCACAAATAATGGTCCATTATCATGAGGTTCCTGAACAAACAAATATAACACTAAAATCTTAAAATAATAATTAGGTATAGTTGGTTAAATAAACACTAGCATGTAAGTATGATAGTAGAAATAAACAATAATATTGTTGTAGTACACAAACATACTACTGGGTCTGTTAATATATTGTTTATGATAGCAGTGTGAGGCCCATACACATCTTTAATATTTCATGTTGTTTAGCATGCGGAAACTTTCCACATAGCAACTAATGTATGAATTTTTAGTTATAGTGCCAAAAACTACCACAAAATCACAAAAATAATCTTCTACATCTTAGCTACATCATATGATATCCGGGTCAGCTACCTAACCTATGGATTTTGACAATTATTTTACTACTATACTATTTTAACTAGGTAGCATTTTACATTGCATTTGCATTTATTTGTATTTTTTGGTAGGTAGTATTTTACTACTATACTATTTTGACTAGGTAGCCCTAGGGGAACCAGTTCCATTCCAAAATTAGGTTGGTTTTAGAAAAAACATAAATTTGGATTTCTTCACAATTGAAGAGCACTCAGAAAATGTTCTTAAGTTAGAAGAACTTATTGGTTCAAACTTGAACTACATGGTGTATGGAAGTTGGGTGCACAAACCCTGTTAAAAATGTTTTGAAACCACTCCAATGTTTTGTGTGTGTAAGAAATTATATTTCCCATCACAAGAAGCAATAATTTTTGTAAACAAACTTCTTTTATCAAGAAAATATTTTTACTACATGACAATAATGAACTGACCATATTCAATCGAAGTAAAAATATATACGGGTTATATGAAAGTAAAAACCTTTTTAATTTAGTCTAATATTATTTGACAATTATCGTTTGTGCTCCGTGGTACGGGGACGCGCCGATCTCAGGGAATGCAAAATTTTGGTTAGCTACTTTGAAATAAACGTCATTCGAGTTTTGGATACGCACAAAAATGTTTCACTGCTTTATTAAAATCGCAGATTTTGTTGTTATTACTAGTTTTGTTATTTTTTCATTATCATTTTGTTACTGTTGTTAGTTTTGTTCATTATTGCCTTAATTTTATCTTTTTTGTTATTTGTTATTGTGTATTTATGTATAATGGAATGGATGATTAGTAATAATATTATTATATTATTTCTATTTCTATCCATATTTTTCTACGGATGCTTGCAGCAATTTCTTTACTAATAATTTATTAAATATTTAAAAAAATAAATACTTTTTTCCTTCGACCCAAGTGTTGGGAACTTCTGAACCTATGTTTACATAATTTATACCTTCTTGTGACGGATAGTATAGATGGGTTAGCGCATACGCCTAACGTTTACACGCCTTTGATTTCAGATAGACAAAATCATTTCTGTGGTGTTAATAACTATGTTTTATTTACTAACAATCATTTTATCACAAACGTATAATTTGAGGTTAGTCCAATTCGTGTAATTAATTTAGAGACTAGCTGTCCCGAACTTCGTATCGCCTGCACTTAGAATGAAAAAAAATCGAAAATATTCTTCTAAATTCAATTTGATTTCCTAATGATTCTTTTTTAATTTAATCGATTTTTTAATGACTGGACGAACAGAGCAAGTGGGAATAGTTTTTAAGGGAAAAGAAACGGACGTTTTTCCTATATTCCTACTACTCTTTTTACATTTACACTCCATTAAATCTTTCACCGAATTTTACGAATAATTCAAAATCAAAATTAACCAAATCGATCCAGTCATTCTCAAGTATTAGCGAGATTGAAAAGAAATATTTTTTTATATCTGATAGCTTGCTCTCGTCGCCTGATGGAAAAAAGAAAGGGGTCAGGAGGTGGGAGCACAGTGAGCTAAAAGATATATACTCTTTATTTAAATACGCCCAAATTAAAACGGTCCGGAGATGTCAGGCAGATAGTTTTAATTCTTGGTCGTTGGAATAATCAAAAAGAAAACGAATCTTTTTATCCGTGCGAAGGGAATATCAATGAAATATTTATTTACAAGGTATTTTTAGAGGTTCCCAAGTTACGGCGTAGTAAATGATTCACATAGGATTCAAGGCCGATGTTAACTTTAGGTAATATTATATCGTGCCGGAGTCGGGCAAGTGTCATGCAATAATCTGACGTTTCTCTCAAAAAAGTTACTGCACAGAACACAGTTAACTTACACTCGCTTTTTGAACTGCGTGGTAGGGAGGCAGATGGTCTATTCTACACCGGGGACCCGGATCAATACGAATAATAATACAATACAATGTACACAAATTGGTCTCACCCCAAAGTAAGCAAAGTATGTTTATATCATGGGTGTTAGTCAACGATACTAATACATAGAAATACTTAGAACCCGAGCCTCGCGGCTGGTCGGAAGCTTTAAGCGAGTAGGCTATCCATGCGGCCATAGAGGCGGCCAAAATATACGAGGAATAATAGATAATCTTATATTGTGCTAAAGTCACTTAATGGTAATAGACGTATTTCTCGAATTTATGGTATAACACAGCGAACAATCGCCTGATAATAAGGGTCTCTTTCACCACGTCTGAATAAACTATAAACTAAAGTTACAATAAAGCTAATCGCTTAGAAAACTCATGTGTAAATGCAGAAAGTAATTTTACAAAGTCAGAGTAACGCAAAATGGAACTAATTTACTTGATAGTTTTATGTGTCAAGTAGTACTAATCAATGAGTAGTTAATTGATACTTTACTCAGACTTGGTGAAATGAGACAACCGTGGTCTGTAGATGCTTTAGATGTTACAGGTATGTCACTGTTAGGTCCAAAGTGCTAGTCTAGCAAGGGCTCGACACACAGGAAGAACCCTTTTTGCGTTGCATTACCATCAAGGTCAATCGATACTTCACATAACCATAGTAAACATAAGTGACACGATGTAAACATATTAAACTCTAATCAATAATAACCAATGACATAACCACGTAATGTAAATTCTGTCACTTTATGTATCTCAAAACTCAGCACTTACATTAATTAAAAGACTTTTCCGATATGGAAAAGGCGTATTTTTATTTAATTACGATATAAAACAATTAATTGGAAAGTTATAAAGAAAAAAACACGTAGGTACTAACAATTGTCAACAATATCAAATAGTTAATCATTTTACAAAGTTTAATGACACACCAAGCATTATAAAACGTTGCAGAATAATTAATATTTTTTTTTCACGCGAGGAAAATTCATTTTGGATACCCACTACTCTGGGGGAAGCGATGGGTTATGTCTGGAATCCTGCGGCATAACCCCGTGCCACTATTTGTGATACGGGGGTATGTCGCAGACTACCGACTAAAAACCTCACGATGACCGTCCCGCCGTCCGGCTAGGAACGAGATGGGGTCGCTTTCGCATTCACCATCCCGTTCCGGCGGCCGAGAATAATTCATTCACAGTACACCAAGCATTATTAACCGTTATGGAATAATTCATAACTCACCAAGTATTATAAAACCTTGCAGAATAATTCATAAGTCATAACACACCAAGTATTATAAAATGTTGCAGAATAATTCATAATACAACAAGCATTATTAAACGTTATGGAATAATTTATAACGCACCAAGTATTATAAAACCTTGCAAAATAATTAATAAGTCGTAACACACCAAGTATTATAAAACCTTGCAAAATAATTAATAAGTCATTACACACCAAGTATTATAAAACCTTGCAGAATAATTCATAACACACCAAGTATTATAAAACGTTGCAGAATAATTCATAATACACCAAGCATTGTTAAACGTTGTAGAATAATTAACAATTATAAAGACATGTTTCTTTCTCAACTGTCGTAAGGATTTTTGAAACACCGATTAAAATAATTTAGCAACTCACCTGTCACATGATAGGACTTGATATCGTCAACTAATCATGGGTGCCTAAGTATGTATCTCTGCCTTTCCCTTCAGGAATACGGACGTTACGGTATTCTTTTAAATTCTTTTATTATCATTTCAGCCATATATATATTCGGTAGCTGATCGTGCTACTTTGACGATTTTTTTTGAACTTAGCATCTGTTTGAACAGCTATCTCTCCCAGTAGATGTCATTTAAAATCCAAACTAAGCGTAACCAATAACACAGATCTATTCAATAAATACCGTACATCGAATGGCGGCCGCCAATTAGCGTAATATAGATTTTCTATCTATCTAATAGCTATGTATAAAAAACGTTTAACGTGTTTCTTTGTGACAAAATTATATTATTCATAAGAAATCAATAGCTATTAATTCTATTCTAACAGGGCTGGACTAGCATAAAAGCAGGTGTACAAAACAAGGCCCCTCGTCTTTCAGCAATGTTAATCCAGATTAAGATGCTACGAACCCCGCGCTAACATTTTTATTTTTATTATATTATAGGCAGGAATTTGACCGCCACCTTATGTTAAGTGAACTTAAATTGTCACTAGTATGTATTATATTTATGAGTGGATCTAATATGGGGTTTTATTTCTTTTTCATTTATGTGGTCAGACAAGACTTTTTAAATGTTCTTCAGATCATTCTGAGTAAGCATTACATTGCCCGGCATTGGAATGTGGCCGAAGTGTCGATAGGCTCGTCGGGTAATCGTGGGAGTTCCAGTATATCTACTGGACTTTCGAGTCGTGGATATACTAGCACACCTCTGCCTACCCCTTCGGGGATAACAGACGTAAAGGTACTTTTTTATATCACAAGCAGTTGTTTTGAAAAAATTAGTACCTACTACCTTTTATCGAACAAAACGGGAAAAAATATATTGCTATTATTTTTTAAATGCAACATTCTCTCCATAAGAAGCAGATACAAAATATAAAAAATAAAATAGCCTCGAGTCAATCTTATCTTATCGATTTGACCAAGCGAAATATTCATTTTTGCTATTTATAGGTATTGTTACATCATCGCTTTTAAATTGAGCTTTTTAATAATAATAAATAATAAATATTACTGGACAAATTACACAAATTGATCTAACCCCAAAGTAAGCAGCTTGTGTTATAGGTGTTAGACAACGATACTAATACATATTAATACTTAAATTAATACTAGTATAAATTTAATAAACACCCAGACCCGGAAATAGAAACATCTATGTTCAAATGCCTGTCCCCGTCGGGAATCGAACCCGAGCCTCGTGATTAGTCGATGCGGCTAGGCGTCGACACTAGCCAGTCGGCCAACGAGGCGGTAATAGGCCCCAAGTGATATCAGCCAGCTTTTGCCCTTCTAATTCAAGCGTTACCAATAATGCCTCCCAGAACTACTATTATTGACTTGTCACTGCGTGATTTCAAAATATTGTGAATCAATTTTAAATTACGATCAATGACTCGTTCACATTTATAATTCCACAGTTGTTCAAGTCATTCAAACTCCCGAAATGCATTGTTATCCCAAGAAGTAACTTAAACGTTGAATTAATTAGTTAATTTTGTCTTCTAGAATGTTCGTTATCATAATTTTATCGTCTTTGTGGTGTAACGGTTAAGACCGTTAGCCGCGTAGGGTCCCAGATTCAAATCCCAGGTCGGGCAACTTTTCCTCAAAGTTTCTCAGATTATTCTGAGTAAGCATTACATTGCTCGGGATCGGAATGTGCCCGAGTACTTGCCACCTATCACATCATGGGCCCTAGTACCTTGGCTGATCGAGGGTGTTCTAGTATACCTACTGGACTTGCGAGTCGTGAATATACTAGCACCCTCTGCATACGCCTTCGGGGATAATATACGTGAAGAGACTTTTTTATATAACTTTAGCCTCATATAGATATTTATATACGTAAAAAATAAAATAAGTATCATCACACACAAATGGGGATCAAAAGGGGTAGGCTGAGGTACATATTTATGTACCCACTTAAAATTTAAAATCTTACACATTTCTTTACGCCAGGTCTCTTACGGAGACGGCAGAAAGTATTGAGACTCATAATCCCTACATACCTGACTAGCTTCCCTCACATTCATCACTCTCCTCATTCAAACACGCCACTTCGGAGACTCTTGAGACCACCCTCAGGTAAAACGCGAGCTTTGTTCGTGGAATGTCAACCTAGGTGTCCCAGAATACCTACAGCTATTCACATTCGCTTTGTATATTTTAATTAAACAGTTTAACCTAAAACCAGTATTGTTGCAGCACTAATTATATATAATTAATCTGCCAGATGTCAATGTCAAACTGCTGGCTTTTAATAATTATTAATATTAGGCCCGACGATACGTTGTCGCTGCCAAATTTTAAAAAAAACTCAAATGACAGCTAATTCCGATTATTTTCTACGATTTTCGTTCGAAATTCTAAAATTCGCAAATGTGAATCTACCTCATTCGTACCCACCTAAACTCTGCTTCAATCAGAGACATGTATCAGTTTTGCAATAATCACGTATTGCAAATTAAAAATACGTGTTCATTTTGCAATCGATACAAAACTGTTTTTATTGTTCTGTTGGCATTATGCAAAGGTTATAGTTTTCGCGCGTATTTTTACATTTAAGTACCTACGCATGCAAGATTTTTTATTACCCCATGTATTATAAGTAACTTTCCGCCCACGGCTTCACCTACGTGAATGTAGTCGATTAAAAAGTAGATTATACGTTATTTTGATGTATAAGCTATATTAGTGTATAATTTCGTGAAATCCGTTCACACACACACATTAATATTAGTAGGATTAATATGGTAATCTATACATATAATAAAACTAATTGATCGCTGTCTTTACATGAAAAATTTATTTAAAAAAAAACAATGCTTTATGCAAGAGAACCCAAAGCAATGTTTTTTTTTTACTTTGTCTTTTTTTGTATGTCTGTATGTTTGTGCACGCTAATCTCTAAAACGGCTTATCCGATTTGGATGCAGTTTTCAGAATTATATTGTGATGGCCTTCCTTAGCTTTAAGTGCTTATTTCATTTAAATCGGTTAACAAATAAAGAAGTTATGTCAATCACATAATATATGCCAATTTAAGGAGTTCCTGTATCACATCAAACTGATATCAAATGGGATTTAGCTTAGGCTGGAAACGCGTTAGTTGGACGCCCTGTGTTGAGTATATGATGAATAATTATATAAAAATGCGGACGAAGTCGCGGGCACACCTAATATAATAACATATAGTAGGATTAGCTCGACAGCTTCATTGGACTCTGCCTGTGGCCAAGGCCTAATCCCATATTGTATCAGGTTATCGATATCAGGGTCGGCTACCTAATTTGGGGGATTTGGCAAGGACGTCAGCTTTTACACAGATCGACTGTCATCTGACCTCTACAACCTAGAAGGGAAACTAGGCCCAATCCTAGATTAGCAACGTTTATATAGGTATTTAGTTTATTCTGTTATAATATTTGTTGTTACAGCGGCAACGGAGCAGCAGCAGCAACGGCAAGCAGGCAGTCAGACGGACAGAGGAGTCTTAGTAATAGAGTTTCGTTGTTTCGCTTCGGGAATTGAACCTTAAAAACATGAATTTTATAGCATCTGTCAGATTTATAACCTTTATAAACATTACATTGCCCGGGATTGGAATGTACCCGAAGTGGCGATAGGCTTGCCACCTATCACATTAGGGTCCTAGTACCTTGGCTAATCGTGGGTGTGTTCTAGTATATCTACTGGACTTATGAATCATGGATATACTAGCATACCTCTGCCTATTCCTTCGGGGATGATAGGCGTGGTGGTACTTTTACTTTATCAGATAATAAAGTTAGATTTCGAAATACATTCATAACATTCGATCGTCATTTGTGAGCATGTTATTAGGGCAAGCGGCGTCCTTGATACGTAGGTCAGACCGTGACACCAATGCATCCGACTGTTATCGATTATTTTAGAAAAATATTAACATTTAATCATTTCAGCGTGACACATGTACCGGTCATCATCATCATCTCAGCCTTCCCATCACTGTCACAAATAAACCCAATTATTTTATAAGATAGTGAGTAGAGTTGAGAAAGCTATCGAAAATGTAATGCAAGAAGATTTAAACAAACCTCTGGGAAAAAAACCAGGCAGGTGCGAGTTTGACTCGTGCTCAAAGGGTTCCGTACGTTTATTGTGCGGGAGCACCCGTTGTATATTTATTTTATTGTTTTTAGTTTTTTTTCTCAAATTTCAACTATCTATTTGGGTTTATGATGCCTAGCGACAGACGGACCGAAAAGTTAGTAACAAGGGAACCTTTTGGGTACAATTGAGTATGAACTTTAGACGGATAATGCTAACTTTTTTGATGAGCAACGAAAGAGGACAACTTGTGCGCACACTGTTAAACAACCATCATATTCTTTATAATTTTGGTAAACCTTAATATTTTTTTATGTGCAATTGGAAAATGTATAAAGATTGCCTAAATATTTCAATATTTTCCAGTCGCTTATTTGAAGTAAATCGTCAGTCGTTTTTGATATAGCTCTCTAACACTCAGTAAATTGGACGCAGTTAGGCAGAAATAACTCAATCCACAAGAGAAACAACTTCGAGTACGATAAATATTAAGTGTTCAATTTATCGTATAGTGAAAATATATTCTATATTATTTGTCGTTTGCGCTTGTTGAAAATTCCACATATTCATATTTTAAACAAAAAACACGCAAACTTTGAATTAAAGTGACTTAACTCAAAATTTATGTAATACTCGATTTTACAATTTCACTATAAATATAAACTTACACTGTAATTGTGTACTCAAAAGGCTAATCCACAAAATATGGTTTAACCCAATCGTTTGCGATAGAGATATAGAAAAGAAATATATCAAGATGTATTAAACATTATAATTTTTGCTCATTTATCACACACTGCAATTTTGGAATTTGGTCACTTTAATTCTAAGCTTGCAACATGTAATATTTTATAGAGTGCTTACAAATAAAAATTATTTTTGAGGTAGCCGACCGGTTACGCTTTTAACATAATCATCGGGGCTAAAACTTAAGTTATTAACGATATTTTTGTTTGTTACTAACAAAAAATGGTTTCCCTCAACTATGCAAGTGAAGTGCAAGAATCAGGGAGACCTGTGAAAAGGGTGACAACGAAATTTGGGTTCCCTAGGACAACGCTGCAAACCTTACATCGAGTTGGGTGAAGTAAAACTTGGACTATATGTGACTGTTATTTCTGCGGAACAGAAAACCGAGCTTTTGGAATATTTTTTTCGTGTGGAAAATTTGTTTTACATTTCGGAAAAATAAACAAAGTATAGAATATCGCGTAGAAGCGAGTTATAAATATATCTTTTAATTTAAATTATCAAATTTATTCTTGTATCTATTTAAGTATTCCTATGTATTAGTATCGTTGATTAACACCCATAACACAATCATAATAAATTATAATTTGCTTACTTTGGGGTTAGATCAATTTGTGTAATTTGTCCAGTAATATTTATTGATTTATTATTTATTTAATTTCGCAAACGCTATTAAAACAATGACAAAAATGGCGACTTTTACAGGTAAAAATGCTAGTCGGTTAGGTGTACTCGTATATATAGTAGTAAGACATCTGACCTCGCGCGAGCGCATGAGGAACCGCACGAGTCGTCCCCGCAGCACGGCCAGCGTGTGGCGGTCCAGCTCGCCGCCGCCGCCCGCCACCGACTGGACCAGCACCTGGTACCGCGGGACCGAGTTCTCCAGCAGCCGGATGTTCTTCTTCTCCACGCTGCGGACACACGCACGATGAAAACAACATACTCTTGCGACCGAGATTAGCCAATGGTTCCATAAAATCAGTCTCAGTTATATCCTATAAACCTAAAAAGTCGTAAGAACAAGTTACCCTTCCCAAAAATTGAACCCACGACCGCGTCCGTCAAATTCGGACATCGACTGTTAACGCCATCTAGTGGCATCATGAGGAACCAGCATGAGTGCTTGTTGGCAATTAGCAATCAAGCAGCTACATCTGTAGTACAACAGCTGAACCATAAGATTTAGTTAATTTGTATTAAACTCAAACCATCTAGAATGAATATTTTAAGTCATATCCTGTAGCAAAGAGCTACCGCTCCGAATTCATAGTGATATGTAATTACTCTAACACTAGCCTTCAAAACGATCAGGTGTTCTCAGCGATGGTAATATCATTGTAATAACATCTTATTGTAATAAAAAAGGGGCGGAGTCAATTCACGTTTTATTTAAACCTGTAAAATAGTGTCTTGTGAGAATACCGACTATAGAGGTACCGTACATTAAATACATTTCACTTTTCTACTTTTTGGTCAGTACTAAGGAGCGAAAAGGCGACACCGAATTAATTCGTTGCAAATTTCAGGTCGAGTTAATAAAAATAATGCTTATGGAGATATTTTTTGAGGCAAAATTTCACGAGAATACAGTGAAAGTGTTCCAATTTCGATAATTACGCGACTCAGCTGCACTAAAATATATTTTTTTCCTTGGCAATATTCACCTAATCATAAATTTATTATATATTTTTATTAGCCCCGCCCCGGCTTCGCTCGGATATACCATAATATATGTCATATACATAAAAACCTTCCTCTTGAATCACTCTATCTATTAAAAAAACCGCATCAAAATCCGTTGCTTAGTTTTAAA
>DVZL01004885.1:0-12514 GCA_018236625.1 Lasaia peninsularis
TAGTACCTTGGCTAATCGTGGGTGTGTTCTAGTATATCTACTGGACTTACGAGTCGTGGATATACTAGCACACCTCTTCCTACCTCTTCGGGGATAATAGGCGTGAAGGTGCTTTTTTCTTTTAAATATTAAATTACACAAATTGATCTGACCCCAAAGTAGGCAAATCACATGCTTGTGTGATGGGTGTTAGTCAGCGATACTAATACATACAATACAATAATATTAAACAGATACAAGAATAAAGGACATGGGCACATTCCCATACAAAGTGCGTCCTGGAACCAACAAACACTGTTTTGTGTTTATCCTACTCTAATTAATCAATACTCTCCTCTGAAATTAAAACTGTATCACGGAAAAAGTCAAAACAAGTCAGGTTATAAAAAAAAGATAGATGATTATTATTGAGGACAAGTCAATGTCAGGAGTATTCCAGTTCCTTTACCTGCATACGTCATGTTACTCAGGCAACTTAGCCGTAAAACATAGAGTAGGCATAGGTTCTAGTTTTGAATATGGAGTTTTGCAAAAAAAAGCTTGAAATCGTCCAAAGCATTGCCTTATTTAAAAAAAAATATCTGTTGGTCTTTTATTGTGTTTGTTTCGTAATTAAAGAGTATAATCATTTGGAAACTTATTACTAAACTTGGTCGGTTTATTTAGTTTCCTTATTTAGTACTATGATAAGACTAAAACGACGATCTGCGTAGCACTTTAAAGTGCTACATTCGTAGCAGCTTGCTACAGAAGCAATTAATGATTGGAACAGAGTGGATCCCTACCTATATAGGTGAGTCGATGTAGAGCACTCTACCACCAGTGGCTTCAATAGTAATGAACCATTTAATCTATACTCGTCCTTTATGATACTGCTAGACAGGGATGCAGACGGTCTATTAAAAATGTTAACAATTTATTATTTGAATATTTAATTATAACCGGGTAGATCAATGAAATAATGAAATTTAGTCAAGCATTTAACTATTTTGAAGAACAAAACAGTAAATCTATTTGGTTAAAAAACCTTTTTAATCTTAAAATTTGCTGAGAAAGTAATAAATCTGTAGCCCAAAAACGCGTGAAACATAATTCAAAAACATTTATCAAGAAATTCCTTTTCAACCTTAAGTTTACTCAAAGAATAAAAAGAATAAAGGAAGTGAACAAGCGGAATGGCGAATATAAAGTTTCGTTTATTTACACAACAAAAGCCCCCGGGAACATTCGAGAATGTAATGTCTAAATCATGGGGCGACAAAAAAAAAATCTCCAACAATCAAAAGTTTTTCCATTTTCATCGTTGGAACAGCTTTGAGAGCGAATTTCGCGGAGTATCTTCCGAAGCAATCTGCGGTGACGTCCAAGAAATAATTCTTTAAGTTCTTAAATATCACTTGGCGGCTTAAGATATCAAAAATATCTTTATACATGTTAAACCAAAAGAGGGACGTTGAAGAGTACAAGGTTAAGTACTTAGTAGCTTAGTGCAATTTCACTATGCATTTGCATTTCACTTTTACTGGGAATTATTATACCAAGATTTATCACTTACAAAAATACTTATGTACATTAAAAAACCGGCCAAGTGCAAGTCGGGGGCATGAAAAAACGAAAAAAAAAACGACCACAGGGCAGCGGCGCACCTACAACACTTATGACGTCTATAGGCCCCGGTTATCTCTTACCATCAGGAGACCCGTGTGTTTGCTATCTTAAACTATAAAAAAAACTTATTATAATTTTAGTCTCTCTTGTTATAGTGGCAACATAAATACGCCATCCAAGAAAATTTAAACGTTCTAGCTATTACGGTGTATGAGAAATAGCCTGGTGACAGACAGACAGACGGACAGTGGAGTCTTAGTAATAGAGTCCCATCTTTACGGAACCTACGGTACGGAATCCTAAGCAGTATGTATATTTATATGTAGTTGTACAATGTTGCCGAAAAGCGATGTTGGATGGAGATGTTGCGACAGATATCAGACGGCCACGCTTCGATCCGGTGGTAAATTTCTTAATAATAAAGACGCGTCACAAGATCTGCTTGTAAGGTCTACTATAGGTATATTTTTACTCAAAATATTATAACCCACAATATTTTCTTGATTTTGCTAAATCCATTAACCCAAACGTCTACAGTTTGATAGAATTTGAAGATAAAGGTAAGAAAAACCCCCTAACAAAATTATAGTTATACACCGCAACTTATTTGGAATGTCTTGCTATAAAGGGGTAAAATAACAGATGAAGGGTCTTTCTGATATTTGTAGGTATGTAAGTTTAGGTTACCAATTAAGTTATAACTTAAGTAGTGATGCAAATACTGTAAGTATTGCGCATCTCTTCTCACGAGGAAGAAAAGCATATTTACTGATGGATAACAATTGTTTAGTAACAGAGTTTTTATTAATGAAATGAAATTTATTTACCGAATATGTGTGTTAAAAGTTGTTACAAAACGAAAGTTTTTAATTATACCAACATGTTCTACCACAATGTGGTGAGCAAATATTTTAAAACATAATTTATATTATTTATTTAAACATACTTTTTGGTTGACTGTACACGTGAAAATTTTATTTCTGGAATGTTTTTTACGTAATCTCATGTAGAGGCAATAAGATGGCCATTTTGAGCCATTCAAAGCGCTGTTAAGAAAACGCTGTCGGGACCACTTACGGCGACAATCCCAGTTGCGGGACTCGTTTGTGAAGTCTTCCAAGTTAACCGCGATTTATTTAATTCACTGTAGATTTCTAGATTTTACATTATTAATGTAATTTAGTTTGTACTTATAAATCTGTGTTATAACATATTATTATGGTGGATACTCGATTTCATATTTCCGTACCCAAAACGTGAATATATTATAGCTTTTATTGAGACTCTGTGTATCTCATGAACTGTGAGAGCTAAACAGTTGAAAATTTACCCGCTAATCTCTAAAATGCTTGGACCAATGTTGACAGGACTTTCACTGGCAGATAGCTGACGTAATAAGCAATAGCTTAGGCTATTTTTATTCTAGATTTTTCTAAATGTGTAAAATAAAATAATTATCACCTCTGTGGTGTAACGTTACAGGTGTCGCCTGTTAAGACCGTTAGCCACGTAGAGTCCCGGGTTCAATTCCCAGGTCGGACAACTTTTCTTAAAACGTTTTTCACATTTTTCTGAGTAAGCATTACATTGTCCGGGATTGGAATGTGCCCGGAGTTGCGATAGGCTTGCCACCTATCACTTCAGGGCCCTAGTACCTTGGCTAATCGTGGGTGTGTTGTAGTATATCTACTGGATTTACGAGTCGTGGATATACTAGCACACCTCTGCCTACCCCTTTAAGGATAATAGGCGTGAAGGTACTTTTTTTTTAAATAAAAATGTGGATGAAGTCGCGGGCATAGGGAGTTCTCATACAACAGACGACTCGACCCGACAAATAAGATTCCGAAATTTGATTTAAAATAATACTTTAATAATAACGACGGATGATGCCCAGAGTTCGATTCCCAGGTAGGGCAATTTATTTTTGTGAGTTTGTTCAATTTATCTCAAAAACATTTGTGCCTGATGGCGATGGACAAGCCACTAGTCACATCATGGGTTGGTATTATAGTGATTACATATATAACTCGCCTTACCAGTCAGGAATATCGCCGCTACAAGATGTACTTATTTACATTACTTTAAGTTAACCCTTTAAACTTATGCCAATAAATCTGAGACAAAGAGATTATGTATCCAAGTGTTCCCATTCTACAAAATTCGAAGATACTAAAATACGAAAATCGCCCAATGTATTTGTATACGACGGTAAAATACACGTGTGAGGTCATCTTAAAAACGTTTGTAGCTATTCCGGCGACAATTCCGATACATATTTTAAACTTAATGGTAGGTACCCTTGCCACATTGAATGCTAATACCGATATCCTTTCTTTGATTCTGATAACCTGGTACTTTGTAAAATTGTATGTACACCCAACTGCATAAACAAAGGATAATCTTTTATATACATACAATAAAACTGTCGAACTGTCGGTCAAGCTGGCTAATAATAATGGGCAGTGGAATACATTTTTTTAAATATTTTTAGAATTTTTGTCTGTCTGTTTGTCTGTATCCCGGCCGCGATTCACACCAAATTTATGAACCGATCATGATTAAATTTGGCTACCTGGCAGCTTATACTTTTATATAAACCGATAATGCATCTGATATAAAAACAATCGTCGCCTATGTTATGTTTTTGATGAGACGCCATTTGAGTCCACTAAACGAGAAAGCAATACAAGATAATGATCACTGTTGATAACAATCTGGCACTTTTATTTGTTTTAATCTCAATAATTATCAAATGAAATTCCATGGATACAATGTGATAACTCCTTAAAATCTGAAATACTTAAAAATAAACACTTCAAAAGCTATATGTATCATATTATAAAGACTAAATTAAGATAATAATCGTGGTATTTTGATGAATTATCGTAAGATGTTATAAAACAAATCGCAGACGAAGTTGCTTGCATCATCGAGTGTATTAATTATTAGCTATGATTTCATTCATATATTTTGTACTTTCTAAAAATAAATTAATATTTTTTTGAAAAGAAAAATATGTCCTGACGACTAACAACTGTTCACTGAAACCAAATTCATGTCATTAAAAAATTTGAAAAAAATATCCTCACAAAAATATTACTTTAATTAACACCAAGTTATTTAATTGCTTTGAAAAAAAAAACATATTTTAGTGGAAAGAAAAAATGAGTTAACTCAATTGCACAAAACAACACTTAAGATAATTTATTAGAACCCCTAAAAAATCTTAATTGAAGGATTTACCCCGATTTGCGCCTAGACGAGGAAATTAGTCTCGAAGAACCATTTAAGTAGGAAATTATTCAAATTTTTACAAATGACGCAATTTAGGGTAAAAAATTTACACCGAGGGAATTTTTTAGGAAATTCATTTTTGTACAGAATATTTACGTAATAATTGAAACAATAAATCTTGTGGAAACATTATATTTATATGGTACAAGTATTTATAACATACACAGATGTACAATTGTTTATCCATTAATATTTAGTATTTTGCTTGCTTTAAATTATTGATTTTCGATTATTTTTAGTTTTGCAAATTATTAATAATTCATTTTTTCATGGGACAAGACAACAAACAAGCACACACGTCTCCTGATGGTAAAGACAATTTTATTGTGGTCTATAGACATATGTATTATATAGTAGGTGCGTCTCTGTCCTATGACCGGGATGTTAGGCCTGATGTGCAAGTCTATGTGCTACACTACCTTCCGAGCTGGAACACGACAATTTAATTATGGCGCAAGGCGGTGGATCTCTACAATCTATATTAACAGTGGCCTTGTTGATAGTGAATCGTGGTTAGTAGTGGATTGGTAGTCAGACTGGTAGCCCAGTTAACCTATGCTTACCTCTTACGAGCTGCCTGGTAGGGAGGCAGGTGGTCTATTCTACACAGGAGACCCGGACCATGACATGAAATTAATTACATTAATAATTAATTCGATTATTTTCGCCTTTTTGGTAACTGCAGTATTATTTTTATTATTATTATATTATTGTGAACTAAGTAAATGTATCAAACTTTTCAATATATTTTAAGTATTCCTGCAAAATTCCCTTGATTTTAGTTATGTGTATATTATATTAAATGGCGTCATTATACATCTTATATTTTGCCTAATATATTCAGAGATTATTACCTAATTTTTTCCATACTTGTATGTTACGCTGTGATACAAATTTTAAAGACAAAAATGATAATTTTGAATCTCACACACAGTTTTTTTTGTACTTAAAAAAATAGTAGATATTTTAATACTTAGATTGTTTTAAAGATTTCTTAGCCAAGTGTATTTTGTGATATTTTGACATTTGGTTCCGTAAAGGCTCACCTGTATAATTGAATATCATAGATGTTTTGATTGAATATTAAAACTGTTTACAATATTTGGGTAACGATGTAAGAACTATATGTAATGAAGCAAAATTTTCCTCTTAACTTAATATCAAAATATTTGAAATTCGTGTCTGAGTTCGTGTTCTAGCGGAACCGACGTAATCAAAGCGGAATAATTTTCAGATATACTCAAATGTTTCATAAATAATTAAAATATGCCGTACATTTTTTCAGGGAAGGGTCGAAATGCCTCTCCAGGGTGCGAAGTCGAAATGAACACGCTCTTTCGCAACCCTGTTTTCGATTTCAAATAAAATAGGCTCGCCATGTTTGTCTGATGCTGACATGTTATTTAGTTGTGATGAGTTTTTAAAATACATTCGAAGGTTATAGCCTACGGGCTCAGGGTTATTTTATATTTAAATTAATTCGGACTTCCATTTCAGTAGTCCAGCTTCAAATCCTCAAAAACTCATTGGTACAAATGAGTTTTTTTAACCTAAGTAGGTACATGTTCTGAGTGCTCTTGATAAATGAAACCATCGTGAGGACACCTAGAAATTTATCCTTATATGGTAACCGAAGTGTCACTTGTGACATCATGGGACATATTATTACTGTCGGCTAACCTTAGTTGTATATGTAACTCTGCATATCTTTTCAGGGATATGGGCGTGAGATATTCAATTATTCATCGTTTAATTGATAACAAGGTGCAGTTTTGGGCATCGATTCCTTTTTGATGGTGGGCAAAAGGGAATCCATGATCTTTTCTTTTTACAAAATGACTAAAAATACGAAAAAAATGACTAAAAAGGTAACTGAGATTACAAGAGAAGAGCATGAAACTGTAAAAAATTAGGTTTCCAATATATGTTTGTAATAAATTTACCATTTTATAAAATGGGTACTCTTTATACCTACACTCTTCATTTAAATCAACGAAGCTATAGGACTGATTTTTTATAAAATTATGAAACAATAAAATTAAAAACCTATTAAATTGGTAGAAAAAAATTCGGGTATTTTAAAAACGTTAGCTTGATCAACCAAAAAATTAGCTTGATATATCAAAATTAAAATAGTTCCTAGTCCCAAGGACCATTATAACTTTGTAACTACTATATGTGCCGCAAGTTTCATTTTAGGGAAAAACGAGATATTTCATAACTATAAGTATTATTGACATCCAATGCATTACCTATAAAAACGTTGTCGGGGTAGGTACATGCTTATGCACCGCATATTAGCCGACGATATTAGGCCCCATGTTTTGACAGGTGGCAAGGCCTTTACCATATGGGGCAAAAAATCAATCTCAGGCAACGTCATGATTTCTGAAAAAACAACCTACCCGGGTAATCGAACCCGGGACCTTGCCCATCAAATTTGGACAACGACTACGATTGACCACAGGCGATACTTATTAATGCAAACCATTAATTTTTATTATCGTGTTACATTTAACGGGAAAAGTAGCGGAAATGTATGTTACAAAATATTTATTTAAACTTTTTTAATCCTCACATCGCTTTTTTATGGTCATACAATTTTCCGATACAAATTCGGACGCATTCGTTTTTAGTGCTCAATTTTTAATGAAAATCCAGCACGTAGAGTTTCGGACATTTAATTAAGAGTAAGTCTCCTAAAATTCGCTGGACACGTCTTCATTTTCGTAAAATATAAAGCAAACACTCGGCTTGTACCTGAAACGTGTTCTCCGGAGAGTTCGGGAGATTTTACGATGCAACAGTTTTACCTGAGTGCAGTTGGTTGTGTTATTAACATTAACACGTAGAGTTTTGGTTATCCAACGAATAATGTAATTACGTGAGTTATAAACATTGTAAAGTACTTTTATTTTATAAAATTTTATTTATAATTTTATAAGTACAGGATTAATTTCCCTATTATAATAGAATGTGAATTATTTTATTTCACATAGACCTTACAAGTGGTTCTTGTGACGCATCTATCTATTTCTAAATTGACCACCAGATTGGAACGCGGTCACTAAAAATCCGGCGGAATAAACTCAGCGGGCTTGTCTTTTTTGTTAGTTCTTTAATACATTAGCGTAACATTAATACAACAATAAAAGAGATTAAATGAGTAGCAATTAATCCCAAGTATTTTTATCATCTACATATTCTGCAACTTTATAATAACCTTTTTTATATAATTCAAATTTTATGATCTTCTTCATTTTATCTAAAGCTAGATCAAATTAACTGTTAGCAAAACAATTATCTGTTTTTTTGTTGCTTTATGTGTGGCACATATATAGTGATAGTTAAGCTATGGGTTATTCACGTTACCACCACCTCGTCCATTTCCTAGCGAAAGTGCTAGGCATTGTCGTGTTCTGATCTTTAGACTAGCGTTTGCACTATAAATTTACACAGGAGACTGCCTAATGTTGGTGATGCACCAGTATCTATATAGTATCAAAAAAATCTACCTTTAGTGTTTCAAAGCGACGCGTATTTCTTGTCGCTATGGAATTTGTTCGCATGTTTGCATCTATTCTAATAAAGAAATTACAATTGTGAAAATATTGTAAAAAGTCAAAGATAAAATAGTTTGCTCAAATAATAGTTATATATTATTTCAATTAATGGTTTTCGTGATATACACGCAGCCGTCAAAGTCAAAAACCGACATAATGTAGAAACATTAAACCAGTGTCAGCCAAGATCAAAGAATACAACTGGCGTCGAAGCTCAGAATGTATAATGAACCATTTCAAGCTACTTTTCAGACCTGTACAACTCTAAAGGAATTATTAATTTAAATTATTTAAACTACATAAAACTTTATGATCACCGTCGCCCATGATCATCAGCAACATCGGGGTGATAACATGGTGCATTGCGTACGTCAATTGCATCAATTGCTGACTTTGAAATGATAGTGCTCTTTTCTTGAAGTTGCATCTGTTTGGATAACTACTGTCTAAAAACTTTTTTTTTGACTATGGATTTCCGCAAGGTAACGCCTGACTCTTATTAATTATCTAAAAACTTGACATTTTAACTAATTAATTCAAGTTTAATTTGTGAATTAGCTAATTTTTACTAACAATTTATAATTACGATAAACAAAGTACATAAACCTGACCACTCAATTTTCTGTGTACTTAGAGTAAGTTAATTAGACAAATAATTAATGAAACATGTATATTATGAAAACTAGTTAAGTCAAATTTAATTCATTATTTATATATTTTATGTTTTTGTCGTTGGCGCTTGGTGAAACTTCCACATATTCATATTTTGAATGAGAAACACCTGTAGGTACTTTTTCCCAAATTACTTACAATTGAAAATTATTTTCGAAATTGCCGACTTGTTTCGTTTTTTTACAGCATCATCAGGAGCAAATTTAGGTTAGCTTAAGTTATTTTTTGTTTGTGATCTTTAATCTAAACCACTGTTGGTAGATATAAATAAACTAGAAAAGAAAACAAAAGGAGTTATCAGCGGCTGTTTAAAAATAAATCCTAAATGTTCCTCTAACTCAAATTTTATGATTCTAAACACAAAACTCAGAACATATATGTAGGTACCTCGATTATTTTATTCGTTAAAACGACTAAGACGCATCCAATTGAACTTGGCATTTTCACATTTATGTCTTGTATGGATAAGTGGTTCTAAAATAGCTTAAGTATCCAGAGACAATATTACAATTGTATAATTTGTTCAAGCCGTATTAGGTACTATAATTTTTCAAACCACTGAACTGACGAGCTTAATCTTGGTAACTCCGTTAACGAAGTCGTACACTGGCACTGGCAACACTGGTTAATCCGAAACGTCATCGGGCGAACACGCTATGTAACGACCTGGAACGTAGCCAGTTCTATTATCTTATATAGTTTAGCTAGTCTTGAGTGCTTCCCGTAAATGCTCTCATAAGTTAGAACAAAGATCAGTCCATAAAATGATGAAATAAGGCCAGAGTAGTAGCGATTTCGGAGACATCAACCTTTTCTAGTTTTTATCCTAGAATTCTTCGAAAAAGATCATCTGCTTTCCAACTTATCATCTCTAAAGTGGCGAGCTTTAGTTCGTTGATTACTAACATCGTGACCAAGAAAGGTAGTGGAATTTTGCAACGATTTGCTCAAGTTAGTACCACTGTTAGGGGCCATCCATAAATTACGTCACACGTTAAGGGGGAGGGAGGGGGTCGACGTAGTTGGACATTGTGCGACAAGGGGGTGAGAGGGATCCTAAATTTTGTGATGTCACATTTCAAAACTCATTATAATCTAAAGTGTTAAAACACAAACATTGAACTATTAACTACTCTACCTTAACTAAAAAACTCAAAAAAATTTATCAGTTTCTCAAATTAAAATAAAAAACATTACGGAACTGCTGTTTTAATGAAATAATTATTTCTAGATGTAAAAATGCAAAATATGTATGTGACGTCACATTAGGGAGAGGGGGTCTCACAAATGTGACCAGCTGTTAACGGTGGGGGGGTCAAAAATAATAAAATTTGTGTGACATAATGTGTGACAGTTAGTGGATTTACTTGCGCCAGCTACATATAAGGTGGGGTCTAATAAACCCCAGGCAGTTAAAATCAGTATTATTTTTTAATTATCCGCTCGTTTGTTTTGTCACCTCGGATAGCGGAATATGTGGCGTTGCTAAACCGATCACTGACAGTAGCTTAGTCTTTCCCGAACATTTGGTGGCGTTATACGTGTTTTGGGTGTGTCACACCCCACATTGTGTGGGACGCGAGAAAACATAATTCTGTTTTAATGTTATTTACGTAAAAAGGGTTATTTTTAGGTAAAAATTATGTCAAACATGAGAAAGGACCTGATATGCAGTTGTAAAATGTTAAGCTGTAAATAAATAAAAAAAATAGACCTGTCACTGTTTGAAGAGTATTTGGGAAGAAGTAACGATAATGAAAGGCTGCCAAAGGAACTTCGCAAAAGAATAGAAAATCATTTGAACTCCACCTATCAAAAAACCAAATATCATCCAGAGGTGTGCAAAGTGTCTGAGAAAAAAAAGATATTCTTGTGAAAATTTGTTTTACTCCATTGTGTCTGGAACGTTGCAATTTCACATGTGACTTTCCTTTTCACAAGACTGATTTAATTTTTAAAACTAAGATATATTTTTTGTCGATTTTCAAACTATAATATTTTAGAAGACATTTTATTTTTAACTAGGCAGCTAAGAAGAGATCTATACTTAAATTTAGTGCTCAGGAGGTGCTATTTTTGTTTTATTTTTACAATTAAATAATTTAATAATTACTTCATACGTTTCATTTATACATACACTAACTAATAAAATAATAATAATAAATATTAGTGGACAAATTACAGAAATAGATTTAACCCCAAAATAAGCAAATTAAATGCTTGTGTTATGGGTGTTAGACAAAGATACTAATACATAGAAATACTTAAATAAATACCAGGATAAATTTAATAAATACCCAGACCCGGAAATACAAACATCCATGTTCATCACACAAATGCCTGTCCCTGTCGGGAATCGAACCCGAGCCTCGCAGTTAGTCGTTGCGGTAGGCGTGTACGCTAGCCACTCGGCCAACGTGGCGGTCAATTACTTAATAAAATCTCACAATAAATAAATAATAGGTAGGTACATAAATGACGGAATCCTATCTTGATGTATGTTTATTGCAGTTTATTGCAATAACTTCTATTACACGCCAAACAACAGCGGATGTCTTAAATCTTATTGACATCGTTATGTACAAATAGGTATAAGAGCATATATTCGTTTAGGATAAACGCAAAATTTTGTAAGTGTGGAAAGATGTAGATATATGGATGTATGTATGGATGTTTGTTACTTTTTCACGAAAAAACTACTGGATTGGGATGAAACTTTACTAGCTCATACACGGAATAACACATAGGCTACATTTTAATCGACTACATTAAAAAGAGCGTGTATTACCCTAAAAATAATATCATTCGTAATAAGGAAATCAGAGAAAGGGTGCGATTGAAAGATATTAACGTTGTAGATATGAGAAAATGTCATATGTAAAGAATTAAAAAAGAAAGATTGACAAAATAATGCGAATGTGGATGGCTACAGGTACCTGGAGAGACCTCGGTTGACATTCCACGACCAAATAGCTCACGTATTATCTTATGGGTTGGTGACAAGAGTCTCCAATGTAGGAAGCTAAGCAAGTATGCAGGAATCATGACAGTTGGCACTCGATATTCTCTGCCTACCTTGCATGGGATTTAGCGTGAATATGATAAAGCCATATTTACTAATATTATAAATGAAAGTGTATGTGCGTCTGTCTTTCACTGCAAAACGGAGCGACAAATTGACGTGATTAAACAGAGATTGTTGAAAAGAGAATGACAAAGGCTTCTTTTTGTCTCCTAACACTCAGCTTCCCTAAAATGGGGGTAGAAGTTTGTACAGAGAATATCTTCATAATGACTGACAAAAAAAAACGTGCATCACTTTTTTTTTAATCTGCCCCCAACCTCTTAAAAAGGGGGTGAAATTTTAAATTGGA